>CM035424.1:119512566-119820066 GCA_020310875.1 Ceratopteris richardii
GAAAGCACAATCATATCTTTACAAAAACAACTTGTAGATTTGGAGCAGGATATTGAAGCAAAACAAAGCACAATTTCAAAGTTAACTGCCAATCTCCAGCAGCTGAAAGAGACTCCACTTGGTATGAGACATAGGAAAAGAGCATTGTCATCCTTTCAAGCACTTTCAGAAGGTGGTGGAGCACGCAAACGACATATATATGCAACAAGGTGAGTATTTGTTTTACTTTTATATGTTTTAATGAAGATTTGTAATGGAATCTTTCATTGTGTAGGTCGTTTATTCAAGACATAACTGCTTCATCAACAACAAAGGACCAATTGAAGCTGATGAATAGCTGTATAAACACCAAAGAAATCACTTCTGCTTTACACTCACGCATAGGAAAGTGTATTAGAGTTGTTGTTGAAGATGAGTTTTCAAAGAAATTAAAAAACCTTATCACAGTGCAAGATGTGCAGGCAATATGTGACGAAGCGGGCATCAGTAGAAATGGGTATACTGCAATGTACACCTTTCTCAGGCAAGCCTTACAATCACAAGGTATTTCTCAAAGTATATTTCCATGCCCATATAAAGTGTATATCAATAAAAAAACTTCAAATGAGGATGTGGCTCATACTATTGGACAATATTTATTCATAGAAGAAACTATGCCTGCCTCTGTTTATCATCCAAATATTCCCAAGAAGCAATAAAAAATCATATCTACACAAGGATTTACTTACACTAAATTCAACAATATATTTTTGGATCTTCAGAAGCTTCAACAAGCAATGGTTCACTTTTATAGTTCAACAATCAAAGGTACCCCTACTACATTTTATTTGGTGTTGAAGTTTTATTGCATTCAAGTGGCATATTAAGATAATGTTTTCTCCGTTGTGCACACTGTAATGTTAAGTTAAAGTTCATACTGAAGCTTGATGAGTGTCAAATCATAAAGGGTCAGCGACTAGAAAGGTTGAGTGTGACACTAATGAATGAACTTATGGACCATGCAATGAGTGATGAAACTTTAGGAAGGAGGGATCATTTGACTTACAGTGTGCAATCAGAGAGAGATATCTGGTGGTTAGGTGTTATAGAAGTTCCCAAAGAAACAAACAATGTTATTTCGTGGATTTTTAGTAAGACTCCATGGATTACAGAAGTAATCTCTTCTCAAATACATGGGCAAAAGCTTCTTGTAGATGATATAGGTGAATTTGAGGTAGATGGCATTTGGGTGGAGACCTTAAGAGTATAAAATGCATGTTAGGTTGTAAACAAGGAGTATGTTCTCTCTATCCTTGCCCATATTGTACACAAGGTTACAAAGGATCTGAGAGACAGTCTAAACCTGCAAGGGCATTGATGAGAGTTGATAACTCTGAAGAAATTGATGAAACAGACTCATCAAATCACAGGGAATGGGAGATATCACTTTTGAGGTGTCCAATGTTACAGAAACCGACTCATGATAAAATAAGCAATGATTGGAACCCCATTATCCCATTTCCATTAGTCAATGTTCACTTTTGTACTTTGCATGCGTTCATGAGGATCTTTGATAGGCTTTTGAAGCTCCATGTTGAATATGCATTTGCAATGAAACCACTAGAGAGGTCTACAATAGCAATCCAAAAAATAAAAGATCTTTTGAATTCTATAGGTTGTCATGGTGGCCACGTATCTTTAGTTGTTAAGAAGTATGGTGAGTCTCAAGAGATTTTACAACAAGTTTCAATGACTGGGAAGAAGGCAAGACGTTTCTTTAAAAGAGATGTGAATAGTCAAGATGATGGGAAATGGGAGCTTTGGAAGGACCTCTCTTCAATTACAACAGACAATGATAGTCAGGTTGATCTCATTAACAAGCGAAAGAAGGTTTGGTCATCGTTCGATCAATTGTTACATTTGATGTGTTTGGTTTCCACTAATGCTTCACAACGAGAATTATTCCAAGTGACTTTGAAGGAGTTTACACAGTCATTCATCTTATCTTGGGAAAAAAGCAACATTACACATTACATAGTAAGTTTCGCTTACATTTTTTTATTTGGTTTTAAACACTATGTGTATATCTTATTGACCAGATCATAGCATATTCTTTTTGCACATGGAGCATATTTTATGAATCGATATGGGTCACTGGACATTTTTAGTACACAAGGAATGGAGAAGTCACATTACAGGGCTAGAGTTGTTTACTTTAAAAACACTCGTCATGGGGGTGGTCTACTCCAATCAAACTATTTAGAAGAAATGTTCAATTGGTTTTTTCGTGCGACATTCGCTAGAAAATATATAATGGAACGAGCATGTGAGTCACAAATAGCAAAGATTACACGAAAGCTACAACATGATATTGCAAGAAAGAAGTGGATGTCATCGTCAGGACCCGTACATCATGCCCAATGGCGTGCACAAAAAGTCCGCGAGGGTTCTGCTTGGAAATAGTTTCCAAACTCTGAAAATGCATTATTCTTTTCTTGGTTTTTATAACCCCTTTCACTTCAAATAAAATTTTATTGTTTTTGTGAAAATAATTTTAATGTCTTAAAACTAATTTTTATCCATTTTAATGTGAACAGGACAATTTTAAGTGAAAGCCTATAAATAGAGGTGTCCTTCCTCATTTTACCACTTTACAACCTAAGAGAATGGCACGCACAAAGCAGACTACTAGGAAGGATCATGTCGTCTATCCTAGCCATGTGCAAGGTACTCAGCGCCCAACATGGATGACACCCCACAAGAAGCATCCAACCACAAGCCACTCTTCCAGACGAAGCTCGGGTGCAGGTACACAATATGGTAGTATTCCATCGCGGGGGGATGAAGCTTCACCAAAGAGGGATGTATCTCAAAAAATAAATGATTCCCCTCCCCCATCTGATGATGAGCCCCCAATCAGGACACCAATGGAACAATGATGATATCCTCGTGAACCATCGAGTAACACAAGGAGGCAAGGCACTCCCCCAGGACAAGGACAAAGACCAACCCATGAAGAAAGAGAGCAAGGTCGGGCAGAGGAAGCAAATGATGAGGCAGGACCATCTAGGCGTCCTCCAAGAAGAAAGAAGAACTACCAACCATGTCGTAGACCACAACCCAACATCCCCCCAAATGCAAGAGCACCACAAAGGCGCAGAAAGCAAACCAGAGCCTTTGCAGAGATTCGACACTATCAAAAGTCTGTGGAGCTTCTTATTCCTCGAAGGTCATTTGCAAGATTTGTGAAGGAAGAGATCCAACTCTATTGCATTGGACTTCGTATCCAAGGGATAGCCATTGAAGCTCTCCAAGAAGCTGCAGAGGCATATCTTATATCAATGTTGGAGGACTCTAACCTATGTGCCATCAATGCAAAGAGAGTGACAATACAACCTAAAGATTTGCAGTTAGCTAGGAGAATTAGAGGGAATAACCCTTAACAAAAATTTGTACTCCCTTGTTTGGAGAACCTTTTGTATATCCCGTATGATGAATATTTTGTAAATCCCAAATGATGAATATAATCTTTGTTTTCTCATATTTGCTCTTCCAAGTGTTTATCTCTTACTGTACATGTTTTGAAGTTTATTTCTCCTATGTTTCTAGGTGTCTTTTTCCAGTACCTCTTTGAATTGTGTTTCATAGTTGTATCATTCTTTTTTCTGTACTTGTTGTAAGTGGTAATGCTATTTAATGCATTTCATGGCTTGGAAATGCCAAAAAAAGGCCTGCCACAGAAATGCGGGGATGGGCCCTGCAAAACTTTTGCAGGTCCCATCCCCACGTTTGTGGGAGGCCATTTTTTGGCATTTCCAAGCCATGGAAACACATGCCATGCACATTGGGGCATATGATTGGCACATGCCATTGCCATACTTATTTACTACTCCATGCTTATATGCACTCAAAGGAGTCTTAACTTTCTCTAATCATTGCACATAAGAAGAGTCTTCAACAATTCCCCAAGTGAAGGTGCTAATTGAGGGAGATAGACCATCAATATAGCTAACCTAGTGCATAGGATGGCCTAGGAATGCAAAAAAAAGGCCTGCCACAGAAACGCGGGAATGGGCCCTGCAAAAGTTTTGCAGGGCCCATCCCCACGTTTCTATGTCTGGCCTTTTTTTTTGCATTCCTAGGCCATTGCAATCATTTTGGGCAACACAAATTACAAGAAATAATGGAAAAAGAATGATTAAACTGTGCAAAAGTTATGAGATTGTCAAAAACCATAAAGATATAATAGATTGAATGCACATGGAAATTGGAAAAACAATAATTGGTATTATAAAGTTTTTACAATTGGCTCTTGGCCTTGAGCCTCTCCACTACATTCTTTCTTCTTTGAAAAGATAGTGGCGATTGGTAAGTCAAAACTGATTTTGATATTAACTGAGGGTCTGTCAATCCAAGACCTAAAGCTATTCCTATTTGACCTAATACTTTTCCTCTAAAGTTAACTCCTAGGGTAGTAAGGGCAAGGGACTTCCTAACTAGAAATATACAATTGGTCCCTTGCATTATTGTAGATAGGCACAAAACTTTGCTCAAGGCCTTCAGACACCAAGTCATGAAGTGTCCTTGAGGGGAAAAGTCCTTGTGGATTATGACAAAATCTTCCTTTGGCAATTTTCCGATGTATTGTGCCAAGGCAGAGTCATGGCCCCGGGAAACACGGTCACCACCACTCCTTGCTGCAAATTTATCCACTTCAATTGTTTCCTGCACATAGACAATCATAAAATTAAATAGATACATCTTGTATGAATATGAGACAACCATAAATGTCAGTAGAGACTTACATCTTGAAGCCTATCTTCATCCTCTCCTCTTCCCATTGCATCTAGTGGGATCGATGAACGGGCCATGCCACTTTGCTCCACAACAGGGGATGTTGGAATCTTCTTCTCCAAAATTCTTTCCCTTGCTGCGGCCAGATCTTCTTCAGTGGCATCTTGGTTGGCATGGCTCAAAATCTCTTCACACACAAACGCAATGGTGTCTGCAACTGAATCACCAAGTGGAATTGTTGCCTTTTCGATAATGTCAGAAGTGTTCTCCATGGGAACATCTGAGGTTGAGCAAAAAATACTAAGGCATTCGTCGAGGCGTAGACCAAATGCCTTCTCAATATCTTGCAGGAACAAAAATTCCTCTCCGTCGACAAGCACAACTGAAAACATTTCCATTTCTACCTCTGGTAGAGTGGGTTCCACGGGTTCTAAGTTGGAGGGTCGATTGTTCTCTGTATTGGCTTCCTTTAATTTGTCCACTACTCCTTGAGGAAATTCTCTGGAAATTTTTTGACTCTCTTCAATTAGGTTGAGAGCTTCTGTCTAAGGTTCCTTCTTGTCATCTATAAAACCCCCAATAACAAGATGGGGTAGGTCCATGGGTGAAGGTTCAGGCTCCTCATTCACCAAAAATATGGTTGTTGCTACGTAGGAAAGATATTTTCTTCCCATTTTCCTTTTCTTATTTAATTGTTTGATTAAGGGCACTGTGTCATCTAACAGGTGCCCTGAAGCCTCTGCAATAGCCATGAAACGCTTTAAGCGTTTTGCAAACGCCTCATCTCCTTTATGAATGTAGAAAAACAGGTCACAGGGGACCCATTTACACTCATATGTTGGAATATCTATGGCATATCTTAATATATAGAATTCCAGAAAATCTGTGATCTCATCGATCACATCGAAGTTCATAGCTATTGTCCCTTCAAGATTAGGGACTCTACAGACTAGGTCATACAAATCCGTACGACCATTGTATTCTGTAGTTTCCAAAAACTCCATGAATAGATCTCGAGGAGATTTCATGGGAGTGGAAGTGCTAGTAGCCATTGCTTGCACTCGAGAATTCTAGAGGCTTGTAGTGTGTGCTTTCTAGCTCTTTGAGAGTGCAAATGTGAGAAATGAGCACATAGAAACATTTTTATAGCACTTTCAAGTTTTTAAACTGACTGGGTCCACTTTTAAAAGTATAGAATAAAGAAGTGCAAATCAAAAGTGTTTCTGATGACAAAATAATGCACAGAAAAAAACATGAGCAACCACATTTCAAAGTATTGAACAGACTTTTTGACATTCCAAAAGTTTTGAAATTAGCATTACAGAGAAGAAGGTATAGACAATATCTAACATGAATCAATTGTCCTACTTTTTACATGGTTCTTGAAAGTGCAAAAACCATGAGATACAATGACTAGGGCCCAAGAAGTGACATTATCAGGTTGCAAAAGAACTATGACAATGAGAGTTCTGTTCCATCTTTGCTCCAATCTACAGGGACTTTCATTTTGTATTCCATTCTTCTGCCCACCTGTAATCAATTTGCAAGAAATTGAAGCTATTAGAGTAAAATAAACAATAATGAAAAGATTACTTTAACAAAAGCATGAAACATTTATCACCTTATGTCCTTGAATTTTGAATTTGGATTGAGTTAGTCCTTCAAACCCCATAATCATCAAGTTTTCTCTCAGATTAGCCAAGCTCCAATGATTATTCAGTAAAATAGTTTCTGTTTCATTGTTGGGCAATCTAAGCTTTATTTCAAATGAATGCAAAGATCCCTCTGAACTTTGAAATGGTATCCATTTGCCAAGTTTGCACATCTAACAATCATAGTAGAATCTAATGTATAATGAAGAACGTTGTTTCAAATATCGAAATCCTATACCTGTTCCACCTATTTTACAAAGATATTTATCACCTTTTGCAATTCCTTCCATCAAACCCCAATTTTCACCAAGAAGACTTTCGACTTGCTCATATGTGATATCTTTACACATGAACATGGTGGAAGTCTCTTGGAATGAGAATCTTTGGAATAAATATACAAAACAATGAATGGGAAAAGACCAGTGCAAACCTACAGACCTAGACACCTTTGTGAATTTCAAAGAGTTATGTATATCCATTACCATCTTTTGCTTCAAAGATGATACGGACCATATATCAGGTTTTGGCCACTCCAAGCTAAGAAGAGAATGTACTTCAATTCTCTCTAACCTTCCAAAACCATTCATTGTAGAGGGTACAACATATCTATGTGTGTAAAAGAAAACTCTATCATGGTAAAGTTGAGCACGAGATATATTTGGAAAGACTAGTGCACCAACATCTGCATGCAATGCCTGGAAAGTACCTGTAAGACTATGAAGTGGTTGCTCTTCCACCAAAGTAGAAGGAAATATATCTGAAACAAACAAAAACATATCTAAATAGTTCAAAAATATATCCGACACAAGAAAACATAAAATATTGTAGAGTAATACTTACAATTCACAGGATATCTCATACTACTAGAGTTTTGAAGTTTCATAGTTGCCATTGTAAAAACATGTTGTACAATAGCAACCATCCCATTGTCTCTGTGCTTCTTGAAGCCAAGTAACTTTCCCTTCCAATGAAGATCTAAGTTTCCATGATCTCTAACTCGATGAGGCCCAACTCTAGAGGGCTGCATGTAGACCCATGCACCTTTAGAGTACTCATGTGATAGCCACTGTCCATCTGTGGCTTTGATATTGTGACATCTTAATGTGAGGATTTCATCTTTTGGTCGCCTGGAAGCTTTAGATGTTGCCATTGAAGCTAAAGGTCTTCAAGCTACAACAATAATTCGAGATAGGAGATGCAGGTAGGTTGGAGTGTAGAAACAGGAGCTTCAATGGTGTGCTACAAAGTGAAAGTAGTGGGAAAAGATGACTTTTTGGGACCTGGGTATGAAAATGTGAGGTTTAGGAGGGAAATAACTCTTTTTTGAGTATTTTTGAAAAAATCCATTTTTTTCAACTCAAAACATGCACAGATTTTGAATTTGGGGTCAAAAAGAGTACTTTTGACCCTAAAAAGTAATGGGGGTCCATTTTCAGGTGTTATGATGAGTTTTTTAACTTTTTAGAAATTTTGAATTTTTGGGCCCAACTGAGTTACGAGATTCCTTCTCTCTCTAGAGGCAGCTCATTAAATAAGGGAGAAATATGTCCCCTCTCCCCCCTTCAGCCTAGTATTTTATAGGGCATAGATTGTGGCCACTACCCTCTTCTGATTGGTCCATCACTAATCACTCCTTAATCTAAAAGGCCCATTCAAGGTTCATTTTTTCCCCTAGTGGGGAACCTGTGAAAATAAAGATACAATAATTTTTTGAGTTTTAGCATTTGAGAGTGGGATTGAGTCCAGGGAAATCTACCAACATAAAACTTGGTAGACATTATCACTGCAAAATGTCTTTGACATATATAAAAATGGCAAAACACTATCACTACCAACATAAAATGGGAAACATTATCATTGCAAAATGTCATATTTTTTATACATGCGCAAAAAAATATCATTTATTGCATGGTGTGGACACTTCATCTATACAAATGTCCCCTTAAGAGACTTCTAAGACTAGCTCTAAATTGATTCCTTAACTAGTATTGGTTACGTTATCATCATTATTTCCATTAGATGAACAATCATCCCTTTCATTTGAGGAATCATCACCTGAAATCCCATCCTTACTCATGCACATGTCCCCTGATGATGCAATAGGATGTAGTTGGCCACTTGTAACATCATTCGGTTGATGTTCCTCTTCCACAGTTTCTCTAGTTAAGACTTCATCCACTCCTCCCTCTTCAAATATGTGTCGTGAATGAGGGGCAGTTTGAATAACATACCACCACCTCATATTTGGATGTGTGGGATAGAATATAACCTTGCAAAGCACATTTACACGAATGATATCAATACTCAAAACAAAAAAAAATAACAATTGAACCTATGTACCTTCTCGTATTGATGGGGGGAAAACAAATGTGTCATTTTGGCCTCTCCAAATGGCATTGGAATCAACAGTATAGAGTCCACATTGTTCATGGCATACAGTGGCATTTCTTCCCCCCCTTGATCACTTTAAACCATTTCACATCTAGAATGAAATGTGAGAATCTTCTATAGTTCACCTCTCTAATATCTTGTATCACTCCAAAGTAATCAAGACGCACTTCATCAATGCTAGTGTTGCTTTTGTCCTGATCAAATGTAGCCATCACTCCACAATCATATGTTTTGTGATTCTTGTGTATTTGTGCCACTCAAAAATGACTACCTTGTGACCATAACGCATTATATTTGCGATATTGTATACAAGACAACCAGAATCAACAAATTGGCTAAAGCAGTACAATTGTACAACACTCAAAGAAAAGTATACATGCCAGTCTGGACCAAATGCATACTCTTTCTCATCAAGGGAGACTATTTCACCACTTGCTTTTGCACTTGCAATCTTTTCTTGAAGCCATGATGCACTCATACTCTTTGGAGGAAGACTCAACGAATCTGGATAGGGAACATCCCTATTTGTTGGGTTCCATTCTTCTCGAGCCTGAATCTGTTCTTGCCTTGGTTTATGGTACATTTCATACCAACTTTTCATGATATCACTATTCATCATACAATAATTACTAGATGCATCTATAGACCATTCTAACTGTATATAATAATTTCTTTGCATCTGTTGGAGAATATTATGTGCTTAATTTGTGGTCTCTCTATTGATATGTGTGTAGATATATCAACATTCATTACTTACAATAGCACACATGAAAAGTAGTGTGTGTGTGAAATGCAATCGTCATATTAGTAGCAAGTATCTGCTGCAATCAATGAGTGAATGAATGCATTTTTCTATGTGTGTGTGCATGCGTGGATGCATGTGCACATGTGTGGGTGAGAGAGAGAGAGAGAGAGAGAGATTAGAGTTAGATAGTTAAAAGGAGATAAAGTTAGGATGATAAATATGACAAGTTATTTTTTTCCTAGTGGGTTGGGCGGGGGGTACATGAATGTGTAGAAAATCTGATGGGGAGCTAAGTGGGAGAGGATGTGGGAGCATGTATGGGAGCTTTTTAAGCTTGTAACTTCTCTATCATAGCTTTTCGTATCCCAACCAGCGAGGTTGGGGGTACATGAAATGTACCTCTTCTTAGGAGCTAAATGGGAGAGGACATGAAATGTACAGAAAAATCTCTTCTCAGGAGCTAAATGGGAGAGGACATGGGAAGATGTATGGGAGTTTTTTATGCTTGTAACTCTTCAATGATAGCTTTAACACCAGAGTAGACAAACCTTTTACCTACAAGAGGCAGAGTGCCTCCTCGCACCATATATAGCTATAGACAACCCATTCACCTATAGAGGTGGAGTGCCTCCTCGTATCTTCTAGAGCTTCTTATTTCTTTATCTTGCATTAAGTGGGGCCTAAAGCCTTAGTGATGTAGATGGTTGATCCCTTGACTCGACGTGCTTGCTTTAATTTCACAATGGTTCAAACCCCCTTGGTATTGGAAAAGAAAAAACATTCACTACAACATATAAGTTGGTATACTGGCACCTATACCAGTGCAAATACACGACACTATTTTTGCCCCATCGCGAGTATAAGCGTTGCTATGCATGCTGGTACTATATCATTGGTATGAACGTCGATATCGATGCCGGTATCAAGATGCACCATCGGTATACACATTAGTATAAGTGCCGATATTTTCTTGGAAGTACTGATGCTCATGCCAATGCTTATATCGACGACCAAATTGGCAAACTTTTTTGGGGCAAAGTGTGTTGTCTCTTTTTGTAGCAACATTGCCATGCTATTGTGTAGCAAAAGATAATACGCTATGCAAAAAAGATACCGAGTACATGTAACATTTACTCTAGTGGTTGCTAATCTAGTGTTTAGATGACCAGTAACCAAAATACGATTTGATAAAGAAAAACACTATCAGACACAAAAGAGATGAGAAAAATAAACCATGAACAATGTCCAAAAGTGCAATAAAAAGATATATGTTCCATGAATAAACCATGTACAAAAGTGTGGCAAACCATTGGCATATATGAGCCAAATACAAAATTCAGCAAAGCACTCCTATATAGGAACCAGATAAAAAATTATTCCGCACCATTGTCATATATGATTGTAATACAAAATTGTGGCAAAGCATTGTCATACATATGCCTAGAGGAATCAAAGCTTTATACCTACAATCCTGTAACAAAGCATATGTGTGAAATGAGACAAATTGACATGATATTTATAAACAATAACTAAAAACACCAAAACAAGCTCATAAGCTCACCTCATCATAGATGCTCCCATGAAATGACTGCACCGTTTCCTTGCAAGTCCTCCAACAGTGCAGACAATCCATGATGATATCCACAAGCCTCCTTGGTTCACGTCGGAGAATGACCCACTGCCAACTCTTGTAATAAATATGCAAAACATTAGATGAACATACATGATGTGCTTAATAAAAGAAAATTCAATAATCAAAATGATACTTACAAACTCGTAATGCATAGTGTCATATCCATCGCTATCCAAATATGACGGTCCAAGCATATCTATACATGCAGCCGCTGCATCTTACTGTTGACGATATTGGTCAAGAATATGTTGCTCCTTATCGTGAATCAATTCCCACTCCTCAACATCTAACCATACAGGCCTCGATAAGCCTTCTCTAAAAGCATCACGAGCCTTGGACCGTCGATGGGACAACACCCCACGTGCCGTATGCTCAATCCACTTGGAGTTGATAATAGGATGCGCAAGTGCTGACCGGTACTCCTGATAGATTGAATTTGTGATATAATTTTTGGAATCTTTATCGTGTTCACTCCATTTCAACATGACAGAATGTCCAAACTGTATGGAGCAAAGCTATCGTATGCACTAACACATAGACTTACCAATTGCATCCATCACCGGAGCTCCATCACGTATATGATACATCTTGGAGTCATCATGGTCATGAGCACCCCAAGGTGTATGTGGAGATGCCATCTCATCCCATGTGGAGATGTTAGGACATTTAATATATGATACATTAATTTATATATTCTAATTTTAATTCCAAAACCCTAAGTTTTATGTTTTATATATTTGATTATATATATTAATATTAATCCTAAAAAACTATTTTTTTCCTAATTTTTTACATATTTAATTATATATATGTAAAAATCCTAAAAATCCTAAAGACATATTTTTATATACATTTAATTAAAATACATACATTTAATTAAAATTAATATTAATATATTAATTTTAGTTAATATTAATCCTAAAACTTTATTTAGGATATGTTTGTATGTAAAAACCCAAAAATCCTATTTTTTTTATAATATATATATATATATATGTATATATATATATATATACCCTAAAAAATTTAAAGATCTATGTATGTGAGCATGTGTATGCATATGTGTGTGTATGTACGTATGCATATGCATGTGTGTATGTATACGTGTGTGTGTATGTATATGTATGTATATATGTGAGTGTGTGCGTATATATGTGAGTGTCTGTGTATATATATATATATATATATGAGTGTCTATGTATATGTCTATATGACTACATGCATGCATATGCATGTGTGTATGTAATATGTATGTGAGTGTGTATGTATATATGTGAGTGTGTGTGTATATATATGTGAGTGTATGTGTATATATATGTGAGTGTGTATGTATATGCATGTGTGTATGTACGTATATGTGTGTATGTATATGTGTGTCTATGTATGTATGCATATGCATGTGAGTATGCATATGTGTGTGTGTATGTATGTATATGTGTGTATGCATATGTATATGTGAGTGTGTATATATATGTGAGCATGTATGTAATATGCATGTGAGTATGCATATATGTGTGTGTATGTAATATGTCTGTGAGTGTGTATGTATATATGTGAGTGTGTGTGTATATATATGTGAGTGTGTATGTATATGTATATATGAATGCATGCATGCATGTGTATGTAATATGTATGTGAGTATGTTTATGCATATGTGTGTGTGTGTATGTATGTATGTATGTATGCATATGCATGTGTGTATATATACATGTGTGTGTGTGTACATGTATGTATGTATTGTGTGTATACATGTGTGTGTATGTATCATGCATATGTGTGTGTGTATGTATATGCATGTGCATGTATGTATATGTGTGTATGCATATGTGTGTATGTATGTATGCATATGCATGTGAGTATGCGTATATGTGTGTGTATGCATATGTGTGTGTATGTATATGCATGTGTGTATGTAATATGTATGTGAGTGTGTATGTATATTTAACATATTCACATATAAGGGTGTAACAATGGCAATTTTTTTAGTGCCTTTGTCGTAATGGATAGATAATGAATAGAGGACCCAACAAAATCTTCACTTTACAGATGTTTCAAAAATGAATTGTAATTCATTTTTTAGTGAAAACAAGCTAGCAAACTTTCATGTTGGTATACCTTCAGATGACTTGGTTGCCCCTCGTGGAACTCGTCGCTTGAGGGGGAGGTGATATCATGGGCACAAAGGAAATCATCATGAACATTAGATTCCATGTGTCTTTCTATAACTCATTATTGGTTCAAAATTAGGAGAAACCAATGCTACCATCATGCCTAGAACGTGCAAAATCCCTAAGATCGATTATCTACTTATTTTACTTTGACATCTAAAGGTCTTGTTTTGGATTGTTGGCATCATCAACCAGTAACCAATCTTGAACACCTATATAAGGAGGGCTTCACCACATACATTCTCAATCTTTCCAATGCTAGTCTTGGGAGCTCAATGAGTCATAATCTCCAAGTAAGTACTTTCCAAGTTCTAGTTCGAATCTTGTTCCCTGTTCTAGCCTTGTTTAGTCTAGTATTTTGGGCATCCCATTTATTTCTTATATTTAGTTAATCTCCCTCAAGGGGTTTCTTGTAATCTAGATATTTTATCATCTTGGGTTTTTGGATCTCTTGCATCTTGTCTAGTTTAGTTATCCATACCTATTTGTCTTGGGTGGTTGACTTCTTGTAATAGTTCTCTATTCTTGTATTATTTCCTTTGCAAGGGTGATCTTGTAATCAAAATCATATTTTTAAAATCTTGTTCAAGTATAGTTAGAGGGCACAATCTAGTGTTGCCTTGACAAATAGAGAATGGTAGGTGGCTGTGTATTCTTGGTATTGCTTCCTTGTTTGAGATGCCTCTTCCTCTTTCATTGAACAACTTGGTATGGAGAGTCTCAATTTTTCCACCATTCAAAAATGAAAGGAAAAAAGTTCCCATGGTGGGACGTTTATTAGATTATAGGATAGATTAATCAAACCATAGAATGAAAAACTCGGGGGTTGTTAAGAAGATTCTACCTAATCAAGATGCAACTATCTTTGACAATTGACATCATTCATCTTTTGAAAGCACGCCAAGTTTCCATGGAACTAATAATTGAAAAAAAAATCCAACCGTCGAACTCCTAGGGTGGTTTCACACAAGTTGTAGAACAAATGTAAGAAATATTTAAGTTCCGCCTAGAGTATTGTCACTGCTCTATTCTCTTGATCAAAGATGATGTCGAAGGTATCACATCGAACTGTGCTATGGAATATTGTAGTCAAGCCGGAAAAAAATGGCAACTTTGAAATTGGGTAGAGTAGTGCAATGAAAATGCATTCTTTGTATTTAATTCCATGTTATTATTTATCTATTGAGACTGAATCATACACGTGAACTTATGTATTGTTTGCTCAATGAAACATTTAGAGTACACAATATTATTTCTTTTGAGAACTTTTTGAAAGATAATTCTTCACTTGGCCGATGCTTCTTCCTCTTTAGTTTTTACGTGCAACAATAATCTTTCTCCCCCTTCAATCTCACTCCGAGGTTGGATAGGTGCTATGTGAGTAGAAACCTTAATTCTTTTTCTTGCCTTTAAGACTTTGGTCTTTACTAGTATCCACTCTTTTAACCACCTCCCATCTCTTTCTCTGTCACTCTTTCAATTTCCTCCTTTAGGAGGGGATGGGTCTACTTTAAACATAAAGCATTTGAGTTTTAGGGCTATCAGGCCTAGAATTGACTTTAATGCTCCCTAAGATTAAGTGGGCTTAAGATTGCCAAGTTCATCAGAAACTATCTTACAACAATGAACCATTCCTTGAGAAGCTACGGCCTTCAAAAAACCAATTCCAACTATGATTCTTGTTAAAGAGAGGTTGATTACCCTAATGGATCACTTATTTCTTGTACGTTCACTCGGTAATACACTTTCTATTGTGTTGTTCGTCAAGTTGTTTGTTCTTCTTCTTCTTCCTTGTGTTGTTTGCATGCTTTTTCAAACTCCAACCTCATTAGGAAAGAAAGTGAACCCTACATGGGCCTTGTAAGGATTCCTAATTTTTAGGGATTAAGCTTAATCTTGTACTTTGTTAAGGGGACAAAGTGCATTTAATAGAGCACTTTTTGGTAGGCTAAACTAGGCTTTTTTTTAGGTCGAGATAGGATCTTCTCTCTCTTGTGCACAAAGAGAGAGAGAAAAACCACTTTCCACCTCATCAAATCCGTCCATATTTATGAATAAAAAAATGACTTTTCTGAAAAAGTCTCTTTTTCAGCTCTTCTTTATTCAAAATGGCCCATACTTTTACGTATATGTCAGAAGTTACTTTTTTTAATCTTGTTTTTATAAAATACTTTAAAAAAGCATACTTTTCAAAATCCCGCCAAAAGTTTATTGCGACATCATCAAAGTCGTAACTTTGGTTGCCCCAAAACATGAGTTTTTGGTTGCCCCAAAAACTGCTTGCTCAACGCTACTCTATGCCGCAGTCCTATGCCGATCCTGATATGCAAGGGGTCCAAGCTCTACCACGCGGGAAGCCCAGGTATCAGAGTAACTTTTCAGAGGCAGACAAGGCAGCTCTCTGCGTCTGAAAGGCATACGTTTCTAAGAACCGAAGAGGAGCTCTAAGCTCCTGGAACACAGTTGCCCGAACTTCATCTCAGAAACGCAAGTTTAATTGTTGCCCACCTTGCCTTTCGAGCTCACAGCGGGCTCAAACCGGGTTCCATGAATATGGCGCCGAGAAGTGCCTCGGCACTCCTCCGAGAGTGACAGGGGGATTTCAAGCGTCTACAAAAGTGACAAGAGACAGATACCTGCTCAGTGCCGGGGTTAATAATAAAGATCAATTTGCCAGAGCTGAGAAAGAGGCACTGCTTTTGTTCAAAGCAAGTATTTCCGAAGACCCGCTTGGGATTCTCAGATCCTGGAGCTTATCAGGTTCTTCGTTTCCGTGCAATGGAAGTTGGGCGGGAGTGGGCTGCGATTCCGGAGGTCGTGTAGTTTCCCTTGATCTCCATTCCTGCGACTTGACAGGCCACATCAGTCCTTCACTTTCCAATCTTACCTTGTTGGTCCACCTCAACCTCTCCATTAACAGCTTAGTTGGTCGAATTCCTCCTGAGCATGGTTCTCTTGCCTTCCTTACTACCCTGGACCTCAACCAGAATAGCCTTACAGACACCATCCCACAAGAACTAGGTAACTGCTCGTCGCTTGTATTGCTTGACCTCGGTACCAACCTGCTGAATGGGACGCTACCCTCTTCTCTTGGCCAGCTGTCCAGCCTATATAAGCTTCAGCTTCATAATCTCCCTAACGTGACAGGTCCAATACCTAGGCAATTTGGCAACCTGACTAATATCATGTACCTCTATTTGGGGAGCAACCAGTTGACAGGCAGAATACCAGCTGAACTTGGAAATCTTCAGAAACTAAGAGAGCTTTATCTCATGCTCAATAATCACTACAAGAAAAAGGGGGGCGTAGCGACACCCTCGAATCGGGAAAAAAACGAGAACCGTCGTTTATGTGACGAAGTCGTCGCATAAGCGACGGTAGGAATTTCGGATTTTTTTTTTGCCCAAAGCGACGCTACATAAAAAGCGTCGCTATTATCGTCACTGAATAGCGACGAATTTAATGACGTTGGCGAACTGCAGAGCATCGCATATGCGACGCTCTGGAATGTAAAAAAAAAGTTTTGATTTCTCCCGGCACATTTGTGCCGGGACTTGGACGCGAGCAAGAACAGAGAGATCGAGAGAGAGAGAGAGAGAGAGAGAGAGAGAAAGAGCGCGCGCGAGAGGGAGAGAGAGAGAGCGAGACCATTGGCAGGTATGCGCACACACACACACTTACACACACATACATATGTACACACACATACGCATAGACACACACACACACATACACACAAATACACACACATACACACAAATACACACACATATACACACATACACAATGCATAATGCATACACATACACACATGCACACATAATGCATACACATGCACACACATATACATGCACACACATAATGATGCATTCACACACATACACATGCATACACACATAGACACACATATAGAATTACACATCCAAACATATATGCAAATACATGTATATGCACATCCACATGCATGCACATGGATGCAAATGGAAATGCATCCACATACACATGCATGTTTCATACATATACACATGCATATACATATACACATATACATATACATATACACACATATACATATACATGCATATACATGTACACACACATACATATACATGCATATACATATACACACACATACACAAGAACATGCACATACTCATACACACATATACACTTATACATGCGCATGCACATACATACATATACACACACATACACATGCACATACATACATATACACACACATACATATACTCTTAGGTACACACATATGAAAATATAATTAAAGTATTAAAACACATATACACATGCACACACACATGCATATACCTACATATACACATATACATGCACATACACACACATACACATAGAGTTATACATATACATGCATATACATATACACACACATACACAAGAACATGCACATATTGATACACACATATACACTTATACATGCACATGCACATACATACATATACACACACATACACATGCACATACATACATATACACACACATACATATACACTTAGGTACACACATATGAATGAATTATATAATTAAAGTTTTAAAACACATATACACATGCACACACACATGCACATACCTACATATACACATATACATGCACATACACACACATACACATAGAGTTATACATATACATGCATATACATATACACACACATACACATGCACATGCACATACTCATACACACATATGGAGAGCTATAAGGTTATTGTTGTTAATGGGCTCCTTGGAGCTTATTTTCCTTGGATTGGAGGGATATGATTTTCATTTTCAAACTATGTTGATTTTGTGACTACCCCTTGTGGGATTGTGTCCAAAATCTAACATATATGCTAAAGATGATAGACACACCACTAGAGGGAAGATATTCATGAGGATTAATCTCTCGAGGAGCAAATTCTTGTAGGACTTGATTCTCTTTGAAGTGGGAGACTACAAGATATAAGGAATGCATGCTTGTTGTTTTCTTCTTTTCAATCAAATATAGTCCACTTGCTTTTTATGTGTAATTTTCACGTTTTAGAGCTCCTAGTGAAGGTTTTTCCAGTCTAACAAAGGAGTGCTCAGCTAGATGTATGTTGGGTTGACTGCCTCTGAGGAGGATTGTGTCATTCAGCAGTGAAAGACTCTACAACACCTTGAAGGCTAGTGCAATCTCAAAGCTTGGAAGACTTGAAGTCTCCAACTTGGATGTGTTCAATTATGTATGACCCTCTTCTCTTATCTTTGTTGAGGGTGACAAAGTCTAGGGGGAGGAAAGTGTTGGGTTATAGGGTGTACACACAATTTCTCTTGTGCATAGGAACCCTCTTTTGCTCATGAAAATACTCTTTCTATGTATATTGGAGGCTTGCTCATGAGAACACACTCTTAGGCCCCTTTTTTATAATTCTCCAATACTATGGTATGGAGGCTTGTAATTAAAACATCTTTTCGCAAGAAATAGGCAAATACCCACATAGAAATCCCACTCATGCATCTCCTTGGGATTTGTTTGTTATAAAGGAATCTTGGAAAATCTCCTAAAGATATGTTAGCTAAGCACATGCTCCCTTTTTTACTAGTCATAGGAGCACATGGGGAAAAGAACTTAACCTATGAATATAGAAGCTCATTTTTGGGAAAGGAACCTTTTGGTTCGACATGAGCTCCATGTACATATCTTTTAGAAATTATTGGAAGAAGTTTTTTACTCTTAGACTATGTGCACTTGTGTATTTTGTCTTTTGAGTGTGAAAGTAAGATGTGTGGGCATGCTTGTCTCTCCTTTGCGTGTGAGTAGAATGTGTTGCATTTCTTTATTTTCCATTTGTGGACAAGGATCCTTGATGACCTTTCTCTCCATGTTCTCAAGGGTTTGCGGCATAGCTTTGAGCTGATGGCCAATGGTTTGAGCATGTTGGAGGGTTGGTTGGATGAAAGGAGAGCCTTCCTTGAGCTTTCCCATTGCTTCCATGCAAGGTGGTGTGGGTTTCGGCTCCTCTTGGGTATACTACAACAAAAATCAACACATATAGATCATGTTCTCATGCAATCATGAATCAAATAAGAGTTTTCAATTAACGAAATCCCTGATATCAATTTTATTCATATCATCCATATGATTGACTCCCACTCACCATCAATTGAATCCTCTCGATGATTAGTAGAGCATGATTGCTTCCAGGAAGATGTGTTCATTTGGAAAAAAGGTGCTATTGGCACTCATTATGCTTGGTTTCTCGTATATAACCTAAGTTCCAAATACAAGTGTCGTCAAGGGATATTGTTTGATCAATGATATTCAATAAAGGGCCACATTCTAAGGGTTCGATCATTAGCCTTATACAGACGTAGGTCTAATTCCCTTGAACTTGATTTTCAATGTATTGCTTTTGGTTGAAATTAGTTGGCAAGGGTTGCTCAAGAACATCATTGGTATATTTTGTCTCTTAAATGAGCTTGTTTCACTCCAAATTCTTGTTTCTCACCTTTGTAGGTGGTTTCTGATCTTTACTTTTACTCAATCCCTAGATGGCTTGTCAAACTTCCCTTCCAATGCTAGAGTGATGTCTCTATCTATCACTTGCTAGGAACAATATTGGGTAGTTTATGTGTAGAAAAGAGTTTATCTTGATGTGTCCTCATGCTTCAAGTCTTGATATTGTGTATTTGTGATGATATCCTATTGATTTTCAAAATTAGGATCCAATTAAGCCCTCATTGATGAGGGCGATGTCCCTAGGTCATGAAGATCAAAGACATCATTGGTTTCTTCTTTGCCTATTATGTGTGTGGATTCAAATTCCTACTCCTGGATTCATTGTGAATCTCTTATTGCTAGGATGTTTTCAATACCAGGTTTTGATCTCTAGATGTCCTTAGCATGATAGGATTCTATCTGTAGGGAGTGTTATCTAGGGATATCATTCGTAATTTGAAGCACAAGGAGTGATTAATTGTGAGAGAACGCTCTTGTGGATGTTCAATATAACTAGAGGAATTTTTGGATGTCTGACATAACTTGCTAGAGACATCTTATTTTGTGGAAGTTCACATTAAGGTTAACTTTGGTGTACCCTTTTGATCTCAGCCCAATGATGATGTCGAGTGCACCACTCAAGGACAACATTGGATCTTTTTTCTCCTCTTTTATGTGTTGAAACCCTAAAGTACACCTTTTCTATTTTGATGGGATATAAACCAGATAGTTCACATGAGGTGAGTTTATGGACCTACTTAGATCATATACTCACCAAAGGATGGAGGGTGACATCCCTAGAAAACCATTCTTAGGGACATCAAAGAAATCAGATGGACCTTTTGGAGAATCATTTATGGAGATTTGACTAGAGCTTTTGGTAGGTTTGAATTTTGGAACTTATTCTTCATGATCTTGAACTTATCTCTTGACCTCTTGTGCAGTGGTCTTATCATGTATGGGCTTCACACTTGACTCTTGTTCAATGGTGGGTTGAACCTTCCTTTTGAGCTTATCTCTTGACCTCTTGTGCACTGGTCTTATCATGTATGGGCTTCACACTTGACTCTTGCTCAATGGTGGGTTGAAGCTTCCTTTAATTGGTTTGGTCTTGTTATGAATTGGGGTACTCTATTATTGCGCTCGTATTCTTGATTTTTCTGTTTTACTTGAAATACTTGGTAAATGGGCATACACTTGTTATGTTTGTATGCGATGTCCATAGATTTCATATCTACAAGAAAAGTCTTCTTGACATA
Source organism: Ceratopteris richardii (assembly GCA_020310875.1). Classification (NCBI taxonomy): domain Eukaryota; kingdom Viridiplantae; phylum Streptophyta; class Polypodiopsida; order Polypodiales; family Pteridaceae; genus Ceratopteris; species Ceratopteris richardii. Next base: position 119,533,679 of record CM035424.1, read on the forward strand.
TTTGTAAAGGTGGGATTTTACATAAAAGAAGCTAGTTATGGAAGCTTGTGAAAGACTAGTTTGACTTTTTTGACTGCGACTATTTAAGAACGCGTAAAGTCAATCTTTTGCTAAGAAAACATGAAAGTCAAATCTATGCTATCATACATTGATTCTCCTGCAATGCTAGACAGCAGACGTGCAGAAGCTCAGCTATGAGCATGGCGTCACAATCTCATGCCTGTGTTCAATTCCTCCTGATCTTCTACTGTTGCCTCGCTTGCCAGATTGTTTGTATCAACTCTAGGGCCCCGTCTGCTCAGCTTGCAGAAAATCCGTCGTGCCCCCGCTTCAGGCGAATCACTCTGAAAACGCTCGTCGAATCCGCAAAACGGCATAGCAGCGAAGACGGGAGCTTTCTTCCCCGCCTTCTTTGATTTCTCTCAGATATGGGATATCTGCGTCGAAGTTATCAGCTCCTCAAAAACTGCTTGCTCAACGCTACTCTATGCCGCAGTCCTATGCCGATCCTGATATGCAAGGGGTCCAAGCTCTACCACGCGGGAAGCCCAGGTATCAGAGTAACTTTTCAGAGGCAGACAAGGCAGCTCTCTGCGTCTGCAAGGCATACGTTTCTAAGAACCGAAGAGGAGCTCTAAGCTCCTGGAACACAGTTGCCCGAAGTTCATCTCAGAAACGCAAGTTTAATTGTTGCCCACCTTGCCTTTCGAGCTCACAGCGGGCTCAAACGGGGTTCCATGAATATGGCGCCGAGAAGTGCCTCGGCACTCCTCCGAGAGTGACAGGGGGATTTCAAGCGTCTACAAAAGTGACAAGAGACAGATACCTGCTCAGTGCCGGGGTTAATAATAAAGATCAATTTGCCAGAGCTGAGAAAGAGGCACTGCTTTTGTTCAAAGCAAGTATTTCCGAAGACCCGCTTGGGATTCTCAGATCCTGGAGCTTATCAGGTTCTTCGTTTCCGTGCAATGGAAGTTGGGCGGGAGTGGGCTGCGATTCCGGAGGTCGTGTAGTTTCCCTTGATCTCCATTCCTGCGACTTGACAGGCCACATCAGTCCTTCACTTTCCAATCTTACCTTGTTGGTCCACCTCAACCTCTCCATTAACAGCTTAGTTGGTCGAATTCCTCCTGAGCTTGGTTCTCTTGCCTTCCTTACTACCCTGGACCTCAACCAGAATAGCCTTACAGACACCATCCCACAAGAACTAGGTAACTGCTCGTCGCTTGTATTGCTTGACCTCGGTACCAACCTGCTGAATGGGACGCTACCCTCTTCTCTTGGCCAGCTGTCCAGCCTATATAAGCTTCAGCTTCATAATCTCCCTAACGTGACAGGTCCAATACCTAGGCAATTTGGCAACCTGACTAATATCATGTACCTCTATTTGGGGAGCAACCAGTTGACAGGCAGAATACCAGCTGAACTTGGAAATCTTCAGAAACTAAGAGAGCTTTATCTCATGCTCAATAATCATTACAAGAAAAAGGGGGGCGTAGCGACGCCCTCGAATCGGGAAAAAAAGGAGAACCGTCACTTATGCGACGAAGTCGTCGCATAAGCGACGGTAGGAATTTCGGATTTTTTTTTTTTGCCCAAGCCGCGTCGCATAAGCGACGCTACATAAAAAGCGTCGCTATTATCGTCACTGAATAGCGACGAATTTAATGACGTTGGTGAACTGCAGAGCATCGCATATGCGACGCTCTGGAATGTAAAAAAAAATTTTGATTTCTCCCGGCATATTTGTGCCGGGACTTGGACGGGAGCAAGAACAGAGAGATCGAGAGAGAGAGAGAGAGAGAGAGAGAAAGAACCCGCGCGAGAGGGAGAGAGAGAGAGCGAGACCATTGGCAGGTATGTGCACACACACACACTTACACACACATACATATGTACACACACATATACACGCATAGACACACACACATACGCATAGACACACACACACACACATACACACAAATACACACACATATACACACATACACAATGCATAATGCATACACATACACACATGCACACATAATGCATACACATGCACACACATATACATGCACACACATAATGATGCATTCACACACATACACATGCATACACACATAGACACACATATAGACTTACACATCCAAACATACACACTCATAGACACACATTCATACACACACACATCCAAACATACACACTCATAGACACACACACATACACATAGACGCGCACACACATACACACACATATACACACATAGACACATACACACATAATGATGCATCCACACACATACACATGCATACACACATAGACACACATATATACACACACATATATGCATACACACACACACATAGAGAGACATACACACACATACACATACATGCATACACATACACACATAAACACATACACACACATAGACACATACACACATAAACACATACACACTCATAGGTACACACACATACACATAGACACACACACATATAGTATATACACACACATGCACACATAGACACATACACACATACACATGCATACACACACATACACATGCATACACACATACAGACACATATACACACACATACACACACATATATGCATACACACACATAGAGAGACATACACACATAAACACATACATGCATACATTTGCATACATAATGCATATGCATATGCATACAATGTACATACATACTTACATGCATACATAATGCACATGCATAGATACATACACACACACAGATACATACACACATAGACACATACACACACATGAACACATACATACTCATAGATACACACACATACACATAGACACACACACATACACACATAATGATGCATACACACACATACACATGCATACACACATACAGACACATGTACACACACATTCACACACACATTCACACACATATATGCATACACACACATACACATACATGCATACATATTGCATATGCATATGCATACATACATACTTACATGCATATGCATACACACACACATATGCATACATACATACTTACATGCATATGCATACACACACACACATATGCATACATAATGCATATGCATATGCATACATAATGCATATGCATATGCATACATAATGCATATGCATATGCATATGCATACATACATACTTATATGCATACATAATGCACATGCTTACATACACTGTCATAATGTATACACACACATACACACATAGACACATACACACATAATGATGCATACACACACATATGCATACATACATGCATACACATACACACACATAGATACATACATACACATAAATACATACACACTCATAGACACACACACATACACACACACATACACACATAGACACATACACGTAATGTTGCATACACACATACACATGCATACATAGACACACATAATGATGCATACACACACATGCATATGCATACACACACATATGCATACATACATGCATACACATACACACACATAGATACATACATACACATAAACACATACACACTCATAAACACACACACACATACACATAGACACACACACATATACACACACATACACACATAGACACATGCACACGTAATGATGCATACACACATACACATGCAAACATAGACACACATAATGATGCATACACACACATACATATGCATACACACACATATGCATACATACATGCATACACATACACACATAGATACATACACACACATAGATACATACATATACATAAACACATACACACTTATAGACACACACACATACACATAGACAACACACACATATACCTACACACATAGACACATACACACATAATGATGCATACACACACATACACATGCATACACACACATATGCATACATACATGCATACACATACACACATAGACACATACACACACATAGATACATACACACACATACACATGCATACACACATACAAACACATATACACACACATACACACAAAGACACATACACACGTAATGATGCATACACACATACACATGCATACATAGACACACATAATGATGCATACACACACATACATATGCATACACACACATATGCATACATACATGCATACACATACACACATAGACACATACACACACATAGATACATACATACACATAAACACATACACACTCATAAACACACACACACATACACATAGACAACACACACATATACCTACACACATACACACATAGACACATCCACACATAATGATGCATACACACACATACACATGCATACACACACATATGCATACATACATGCATACACATACACACATAGACACATACACACACATAGATACATACACACACATACACATGCATACACACATACAAACACATATACACACACACATACACACATAGACACATACACATGTAATGATGCATACACACATACACATGCATGCATAGACACACATAATGATGCATACACACACATACATATGCATACACACACATATGCATACATACATGCATACACATACACACATACACACATACACACACATAGATACATAGATATACATACACACTCATATACACACACACATACACATAGACAACACACACATATACATACACACATACACACATAGACACATACACACATAATGATGCATACACACACATACACATGCATACACACATATATGCATACATACATGCATACACATACACACATAGACACATACACACACATAGATACATACATACACATAAACACATACACACTCATAGACACACACACATACACATAGACACACACACACACACATATACACACACACAAACACACATAGATACTTACACACATAATGATGCATACACACACATACACATGCATACACACATACAAACACATATACACACACACATACACACATAGACACATACACACGTAATGATGCATACACACATACACATGCATACATAGACACACATATTGATGCATACACACACATACATATGCATACACACACATATGCATACATACATGCATACACATACACACATATACACATACACACACATAGATACATACATATAAATAAACAAATACACACTCATAGACACACACACATACACATAGACAACACACACATATACATACACACATACACACATAATGATGCATACACACACATACACATGCATACACACATATATGCATACATACATGCATACACACACACAGAGACACATACACACACATAGATACATACATACACATAAACACATACACACTCATAGACACACACACATACACATAGACACACACACACATATACACACACACAAACACACATAGACACTTACACACATAATGATGCATACACACACATACACATGCATACACACACATACACGTATATATATTGATTTCTAACCATTTTGTTTTATATGTTAGGTATTATGGATCCCAGTAGAGAGAGAAAGGCGAAACTCACTCTCATAAAAAGTCTTATGAGAGCAAGAGTTCCGTCAGATACTCTAGGGGCCATAATGCGGGACTACGCAGAGATGTCTGATGAGGAGCTGGATTATACGATCCAGATGCTTACGCGATCAGACGAGGGCTCTTCTCCGGCTCCACACGCAGGAAGAGAGCTATCTGCTCATAGGTATGTTTTTTTTCATAAACTTTTTTAATGATATTATAACACATATTTTTATTTATTTCTATCTATCTATTTTCAGGACACCTATACCACCTCCAGCACGTGATAGCATAGCAGAGACGTTGCCTATGATGACATGCATAGGCACATTAGGACTAGAGTGCGACATAGAGCCAGAGGGGAATATTGTATACATAGGAAATGGATTGGAGTTCAAGAGGAGAATGCGCGCACTATGCGACTCTTACCTGCGCTTTATCCACTTACCGTGGAAGTAAGTAAAAGTTTTACATATAAATTGAAATATATATCTTATGTTTTATTTATATTATGTTTTTTATTTTTGTAGTGAGCATGATGAGAGGGATAAAAAGTACGTGCTCAGTTCACTTGAGACGGATTTTGGGACAGGGTGGTCTCTTAAATGGTGTTTAAAAGAGATGCGGACACTTATGGCTCATCGTCGCGACAATGCACGGTATGTATGTATATGAGAGAGAGAGAGAGAACACTAATCTCGATATTAGGGTTTTGAAATCCCTAATTTAAAAACTCTAATTCAACCTTTTAGCCATATGTTTGAAGTATATGTACACCTCCGACGTCCTACTAGAGAGATGTCTCTCCTCCCAACCTTATGCCTCTATATATAGCTACTCGAATCAACGAGGATCATAATATATGTAAAGATATATACACATCATGTAGATAGGATACATAAATATAAAATGGAGTAGATATATTATGCATCACACATACATGCCTAAATGCACACATAAATATATATATATACATACTAACATATTTACATGTACATATTTACACATACATGTACATGCCTACATGCACACATAAACATATATATACATGCATACATATTTACATGTACCTATTTACACATAGACACATATACATATATACATGTACACAATTATAAACACTTGCATATATTATGTACATGAATACATGAATATTTTACATAATGCATATGCATATATACACATATGCATATTTAACACATGTATACATATATCACACACATGCAAACACATACATATACATGAAATACATATATATGCATACTAACATATGTATACATATAATACACATGAATACACACACATGCATACATACATGATAAAAATTTACTCCTCGAAGATAAAGCTATATATAAAATAATTAGGCATACCCCCGAGCTTCATGTTCTAACTTAGAAGAACATGATTTCATCTCTCTAGTAGGATTCATCGTTATTCAAGTTAATAAAAAAAACCTATTATCTGATATCCATTCAGAAGCTTCAAGTTACTATCTAATCTGCTCATATGTTTTCATTATTGCCATCATTTTGGTAAGACATCAATATAGTCTCATCTTCATTATCCTTATTGATTTAAATATTTCTTCTATTGTTAAATCTATGTTCTCATGAATCACATCATGAGAACATAGAATCAGCATGTAGAGAATTATTCTCTTCATCAAAAAGATTAGTATCATTATCACGTATAATGAGTCTAATTTCTATTCTAGATGTTGATGTATCAGTATCTGATGCTGAATCATCAAGAGGACTTTCTTCAATCTCTCTAACAATAAACTGTTCAAATAATGACCTACCTCTAGGTTGCACATGAATGACTTGCCACCAAGGATGAGCATCTGGGTTTTTATAAAAGAATGCTTGTTCAATATGCCTAGGAAGAATATATGGTTCTTTAGTAGATCGCATTACCTTGGAAGAATCAATTGCCCAAAACCCAGATAATTCCTTTCTTATTGTAGAATTACTACCTTTATACTCCGCTCGATACCAGTCAACCTTCAAAATGACCTATCAAAATATATAACAACAAAAACATCCCATTATTAAGTGCTTAAAAAAATAACTAACTCTAAAAAAAATATATAAACTTTTTTCTACCTCTTTGAATGTACAAACTGAAATTTCGTAGATACCAACAATAGTTCCTACGTAACCAAGTTCGCTATCTATAAGGTTCGTGTCTTTGGAGCTAGCACGTGATAGTTGCTTGAAACAAGCAACAATACTAGAATCCTCTATTTACGTAAAGAATCAATGGCTTTGATTCTAATATGCTGTCCAAAAGCCCACATATTAGTGAACATTCGAGCCTGCAAAAATAAATTCAATTAGTAAATAGAAACTAACATACATATATGAAAAAAATAAAATATATATTTTAATAAAATTACCTTTTGTTCACAACCTATCATTAACTCTCTTTGCTCATCTGAGATTTCTTCATTATTTGCGTTGGCGCGTTGCTAACGACTATATAGCCAATCCGTGAAAGAAGGTATATCTGTAATCTCATTATTATCGAGATTACGTCTAGATCTTTTGTTTTTTCGCCTTTTACTTCGGAGACTTTGAAGTTCCTCGTATTCGCTAAGGAATGCTTGCATGCATTCGCTATTATATGCTACAAAAGTAGAAACATCATTTTTTTTCTTGAAATGTAAATAAGAATGGAACCCCCTTACCTGATAATACCTCATCTGTTATTTTTGAAGAAGACTCGTTGGTCCATGCACGTGGAGCTTCTTCATGAACTCTTTCAAGGTACTCACTAACGTAGTACATGCACTCTTCAAGCATCCAACCCTTTGCCATGGATCCTACTGGTTTTTGCTCTTTTGTCGCATGTAACCTTTTAGTATTCCCATAAATCGCTCGACCCCAAAACATCCATCGAGTGTTGACAACACCAGGAATCTCTATCTCATCTACAAGATGGACTAGTAAATGAACCTGAATATCAAAAAATGAAGTAGGAAGTTCTTTTTCCATCAAACATAGTAGCTCTTTGCATTCACATTTTTTTTGTGGGATAGAATTTTTATCGATCTCTATGGATGTAATCCACCTATACAAATCATAAAAACAATTGTAAAGAAGTTAATTAAAAATAAAAGATATCCAATATTCATACATATTAAATATAAAAGTATCATAATTACCTTATAAGTGATCCAAGACGATAGATCACATCTCGTACTCCTTTCGTTGTACATCCATCGATAACCAAAGGTAAAATATGTTTCAAAAAGTTATGCCTATCATGGGTCTTTAACCCAGATAAGCTCTTATCATCCATAGTAAACATGTTTTGAAACGATGCTCCATATCCTATAGGAGTCTTGATCAATTGAATTCTATTGTTGATAGTATGTATCTCTTTTGTTGTAAGTACCCAAGGAGCAGATGCATAAGTCGTTTCTTGTCAATGTCTATCAAAAACTGGCCATAACTTTGGTTTGCATTTTTTATCTTTCAAATCATTCCTTGATGTTGTGGTATCTTTTAGTCCAAGAAGAGGAGCAAGATCGTCAATGAGAGGAGCAAGATATACATTCATATCTTTAACTTGTCTTTTGCCTGGGATTAAAAGTGAAAGCATTAATGTTCCTTTTTAATGCTAAGATATGGCGGAAGACTGTAGTTTATGACTACCACTGGCCATGTTGACCATTTACTGGATTTCATGGAGAATGGATTAACCCCATCTAATGCAACTCCTAACTTTAGATTCTGTGGATTTTGTGCAAATTCAGGCCATGTAGAATCAATATGCTGAAAAGCAACACTATCATGACGAATTCAGATTATTCCATCAGTACTTTTGTGATCATGTCCCTAAGTCAAAAGCTTTGATAATTCGGGGCTTTGAAACATATGTCTAATCCTGTGGAGCCAATGGAAAATGTCTCAATACCTTTTTCGGGATTTTACCTTCTTCACCCTTATATCGAGGAGATTGACATTTGGGACATGTCAAGAGTCTGCATATTCATCTCTATATAAAATACAATCGTTAGGACATGCATGTATACATTGATAATCTATACCAAGATTGTTGATTATCTTCTTCATTTCATCATGTGAGGTAGGAAGAATATTCTGACTTGGTAAAAAACTTTTCAGATAATAACCTGTAAGTTTATCAAAAAAAGATATATTAAAAAAGGTAAATAAATATATATACATATATACATGCAGGTTTTTATTCTTACTTTAGATAAGGTAAGAACAAGAACTTGAATTGAATAGATACTTTTTGTCCGCGCATCTTTTAAAACTATTAATGCATCTTTCAAAATATTTACGCAAAATTTGGATGGCAGGATACGATTGTTTGTTTTGGATGATATGAAGTATGTACCTTCATTGAATGATTTGTTGATTCACACTTTCAAACTGAACATATGTGTGAATCGACAAATCATTCATATCCTCCAAAACAAACAATCGTATCCCGCCATCCAAACAATCATATCCTGCCATCCAAACAATTGTATCCTGTCAATTCACACATATGTTCATATAATGGTGACCTGGATGAATCGCATGCACATAGGTTACTCAAGATAGAGCAGGATTTCTCGGGTATGCAGTAAACCTCTTGCATGTCAATGATGAGCATCTGAACTTTAGGATACAAAGTGGACTACTCCATTATAATCAGATTGTTGTCTCTTGAGTAACCTCTGTGCATGCGACTCATCCAGGTCACCATTGCGAATATTTGGAAAGATGCATTAATAGTTTTAAAAGATGCGCGGACAAAAAGTTTCCATTCAATTCAAGTTCTTGTTTTTTACCTTATCTAAAGTAAGAATAAAAACCTGCATGTATATATATATATATATATTATTATGCATATATATATAAATAGATAGATAATTGAAATTTATACCTTAATAGTGGTCGAAACAGATACATTACTCCATCCAAAATGATTTTGAAGGTTGAGAATAAGTAAGGTCGCATTTAGTCGTGTCAAACGACTTCCTTCATATACATGCTTTAGACATTCCTCTCGAAGATATTTCTCATTTTTAGAAATATGCATGCTCTCACTGTCATTTTGATATCAATCCTCAATAAAATATGCCATGCCATCATCTTCATCATTGTCACACAAATCTTGTACTTTATCATCTTTTTGAATATAGATCTTTCAACTTTGCATATTGCACAGGATTAGTTTGCGTAGCCTCCTCATGGAAGCCTTCTGATAAATGAGGATCTCATGATAATTGTGAATGCAGCGGACGAATATCATCAACATTTAAGATGGAAGCCGACACAAAGAAAGAGGAACTCATTGGTATTCCAGAAATGAAGTGCAAAAATCTAAACTTCTGATATACCACACATTAAGTATATAATCATTAAATATGGATAGAAGTATTATTTCTCTAGCTAAAAGGAAAGCTCTTGGAGAGTCTACGCCATTCATAATTCACTCAATAGTGATTATCACCAGCATGTAATGTAGTAATAGCATTGACAACTAGATGTATCTTGATACATCTCTACTTGCATGTTTGGTGGGGATTCATGGAAACCTTTTCACGCTCAACAAATTTCAATTAAATCCTTATGTTCCAGATGTAACCAGTTGCTTGGTTTGATGCTCACATATGAGCAAGACTTGAAGGGAGATGGAGATAAAGGACAAAGTTCTGCAATGTACATGAAGAACAAGAAGAAAGGAGATAAAGGTAAAGCAAAGGATGAAGAAGAGTCAACTTCTCAAGTTTATTATGCAAGAGGTAAAGGCACTGGCAGAGGAAGAGCAAGAGGTTTTGGAAGAGGAAGAGTTAATCAAAATAACAACAAGAAGGCTTGCTGGATCTGTGGATTGAGTAATCATTTGCTCATGACTGTGGGCACAACCAACAAGGATCAAACCAGAATCAAAACAACAATAGCAAGAGGTCGAGGTGGAAGATATCAAAGTAATTTCCAAAGAGGTTAACAAAGTCAAAGAGGAGGCTATGGTAGAGGTGGAGGAGAAGTTGGGGACAGAATCAATCCTACAACACCACCTACTATAACTATGCAAATGACACACAGAATGAAAGTCATAATCATTGATGATGAATTCAATCAGCACATCAGACAAAGAAGATCTAAAGGTATTTTACATTGACTCTGGATGTTCTAATCATTTGTCAAGAACATAGAATTGATGTCAGAATTAGAAAAAGGCATTTCTAGCCATAGTGTTCAAACAGGTGATAATACAGACATAGTGTACATTCAATTGGAAAAGTGAAATGCAAGAATGGAGCAGATTTGCTAAACAATGTTTTGTATGTTCCTACAATACTTAAAAACTTGATTAGTGTGGGACAGATAGTTGAAAAAGGTTTTCAAGTCAGGTTTACAAATGAAGGAGTATTTGTGGAAGATCCAGAGAATGGATATATCAGATTGTCTCTGGTAAGAAAGAAGGTAGACTCTTTACTTTAAGAGTACATGGGAACATTGGTCAAGCTTTGCTTACACATGGTGAAGGAGTGATTACAGAACTTGATCTCTGGCATAAGAGATTAGGTCACTTTAATGAAAGAGGAATTAAAGCTATGGTTACTAATCAGTCTTGTACGTAGGATTACCAAATGTGCAAAGTCAACATATGGTTTATAAATGTGAAGCATGTCAAATGGGTAAAGCACATAGGTTACCATTTCAAAAGAAAGGATTCAAACATGATGGAGTACTTGAGCTCATTCATACAGATGTATGGGGACCAACAAAAGAAGGATCTATCAGTGGCTCAAGGTATTATGTTCTTTTCATTGATGATGCTACAAGATGGATAACATTATATGTTTGAAGGAAAGATCAGAAGTTGTTTGGAGCTTTCAAGCATTTTCATGCATATGCAGAGAGAGTCACAGGTCAAAAGCTTAAAAGACTGAGGTCTGATGGAGGGGGAGAATACTTCTCCCAAGAGTTCAATGATTATCTTTGGAATGAAGGTATTAAGAGAGAAATAACTTGCAGGTATACACAAAAACAAAATGGTGTAGCAGAAAGAAGGAACAGGACTTTGGTTGAGTTTGCTAGAGCTATGTTGAAGAAGAAGAATTGTCCAAATTATCTTTGGGCTGAGGCTGTAAATACAGTTACATATCTTGTGAATAGATTACCATGTGCAGCTCTGAATGGAATGACTCCATATGAAGCTTGGTGGGGTAAGAAACCAACACTAGATCATTGTAGAGTGTTTGGATCAATTGCATATGCTTATGTGCCATCACAGCTTAGGCATAAACTTGAACCAAAGGCAGAAAAAATATGTGTTCATTGGTTATGATGAAAAGCAGATGGGTTACAGGTTGTGGAATCCTCTAACAAAACAATTTCTTGTTTCTAGAGATGTTACATTTGATGAACAGAAAAGTTGGTATGCAGATCAAAGTCACACAGCTGAAGAATTTGAAGAAGAGGTAAGAATATGTGAGAAAGGAAAATCAATTGTGCAGGTGAATAGAGATGAAGACTATATGCAAGCAAGTACATCCAGAAGTGGATTAACAAGAAGGAATGAAGAAGCTCCTATATTTGATGAAGAGGTGTATCCAGAAACTTATGAAGAATGTGAACCAAGAAGGTTAAGCAGGACTAGAAGACAACCAGAAAGGTATTCTTATGATACTTCTTACATAACTCAGAAGAACTATGCATATATGGTCAAAGATGATGAAGAACCCAAGAACTATGATGAAGCTAAAAGTAAGAAGCAATGGGAAGAAGCAATGAAGGAAGAGTTCAATGCACTGGAGGAGAACAAGACATGTGAACTTGTTCCTAAACCAAATGGTAAGAAAGTAATTGGAAATAAATGGGTTTATAAGTGAAGAAGCTTGCAGATGGAAGTATAGCCAGATACAAAGCTAGACTGGTGGTAAAAGGCTATGCCCAAACCTATGGCATAGATTATGATGAACATTCAGTCCTGTAGCTAAGATGTCAACTATAAGGACAATCATTGCTATTGCAACTTCAAAAGGATGGACCCTAAGTCAACTAGATATAAAGAATGCGTTCTTGAATGGATACATATCAGATGAGGTATACATGGAACAACCTCAAGGGTTTATAGATTCCAGGTATCCAAATTTTGTTGCAGGTTGAGAAGAGCATTGTATGGATTGAAGCAAGCTCCAAGAGCTTGGAACTATAGACTGGTGAAGTATCTCAATGATCTTGGATATCAAAGTTCAAAAGCAGATTCAAGTCTACTTATCAAAAGAACAGAGGAAGGTACAATCTACATTTGTATTTATGTAGATGACATTATAATCACAGGCACTTCAGATGAAGGAATCAAGGAGGTAAAGAGGTTACTTGAAAAAGAATTGAAGATCAGTGACCTAGGAAAGTTATCATACTTTCTTGGAATGGAAGTTACTTATAGAGATCATGGCATATATGTATCACAAGAAAGGTATCTTCTGAATCTATTGAAGAAGTTTGATATGGAAAATTGCAGAGAAGCTTCAACTCCACTTGAAGTTAATCACAAGCTCAGTAAATATGATGGTGCAGACTACAAAGATATGAGGAAGTATCAATCTCTTGTGGGTAGTTTGATTTATGCTACACTAACAAGACCTGATCTTAGTTATGCAGTGGGAGTTTTGTCACAATTCATGCATTGTCCAAAGGACCCACATTGGATTGCAGGTCAAAGAGTTCTCAGATATATCAAAGGAACTATAAAGGAAGGATTATATTATCCTTTTACATCAGATTTTAAGTTGAGAGCCTACAGTGACTCAGACTGGGCAGGTAACCAAGATGACAGAAGATCAACTCATGGTTACATGATATACATTGGTGATAAGCTTGTAAGTTGGTGTTCAAAGAAACAACATACAGTAGCATTATCATCAACTGAAGTAGAGTACAAAGGACTTGTGGAAGCAGCTAAGGAGGTCATATGGATGCAGACATTGTTCAAGAGCTTAGGCATTGATCAAGGTACACCTACAATACATGGAGATAATATGAGTTCACTTTATCTTGCAGCAAATCCAGTATTTCATGCAAGGACAAAGCACATAGAGATACAGTATCATTTTCTCAGAGAAAAGATAATGGAGAAGGAGATTGAAGTGGAGTACATTTCTACTAAAGATCAGTTAGCAGACATAATGACAAAGAGCTTCGATGGTGTGAAGACCAGCAGATTCAAAAGCATGGCAGGAGTGAAAGAAAAGAAGAAGATATGAAGGAACAGAGAATGTCAATTAGTGATTGAGGGGGAGCTGTTGGAGAAACACTCACTAATAAGACATATATTTGAAGGTCAAATCTTAGGAAGAAAACCCCATGCCTACGTAAAGGGACAAATTCACAAGTGTATCATATTTGTAAAGTTAGTTCACTTTAGTTCTAGAAGTTTTTTAAAATCACGAGAATACGAAAATCTATATAAGTTAGTTTGTATCAACTGACGCGGTGAGAGAGAGAGAGAGAGAGAGAGAGAGAGAGGAGAGAGAGAGAGAGAGAGAGAGAAGAAGTGAAAAGAGTGAGTAGGAGTTCATTTTATACGACTGAGTATAGTCGGGCTTCTCTGAGTGAGAAAGCATCTGTAAAACTTTTGAGTTTTCATAGCTATGAGAAAGAACTGAGTAAAGTTCTGTGTATGAGTCTCTCTCCATCATCTCCATGCTTGCCTACTGTGTGATGAATTCAAAAGTTCAAGTTTTCTGAGCAATTCGATGCCTGGCATCGAATCTTGGCTGATAAGTCATTGTTTTCATTCTCTGTGTGTTACCTGTTGTTGAATCTTCTAAAACATGAAGTTTGTGGAGCAACTCGATGCCTGCATCGAGTTTCAGCATAAAGTCGATGCCCGACATCGACTTCTAGCATACAAGTGGTGTTCTTCATGTGTGTGTAAAAGATAGTATTTCTGGTGCAGAAAAAGAGCCTAAAAAAGCTCAAAGTCGATGCCCGGCATCGACCTTGACTGAAATTCGATGCTAAGCATCGAATTTTTTATTTTTAGACACCCAGGAATACTAAAACAGGCAAAATTTCCAGTTTTGGAAGGTCATACAGGGTCATCTTGTGAAGGCCATAACTTGACTTCTAGAGATTCGTTTGATGCACATGATAGCTTGTTGGAAAGCTCTATTTTTCTAGTTTAAGCATACTAAGTTTCATGGAGAAATAATACTTGAGCTAGGAGAAATTAGCAAAATACTGAAGGTATGTCATTTCGGTGACTAGGAATTTCTGTAGAAGCAAAGTTCTCACTTTAGGCTATCATTTCTCAAAGTTTGGAGTGGCAATGAGTTAATGGTGACCATAGAGGTGTTCTAGTGTCACATTAATTCATTTCTTGTGGTGTTTTCATACATCAACAAGTGGTATCAGAGCAGAAAGATTCTCGAGAGCAGAAGACGACAAAGGTACGAGAAGTTTTGTAAAGTTTTCCATTAAAGTTTGAAAGGTGAAGCATTTGAAGACACAAGGCATCAAAAGGTTACTTCAAAAGTATCCTCATACACAAAGAACTCCAAAAGGTAGGATCCTTTATCTTTAAGCTCACAGGTTGCAGCAGAAGGGAAGGAGTATGGCAGATCATATCTCCATTGACAAACTGGAGCGAGATAATTACCCCGCATGGGTAATGAGAATGGAAGCCTTACTTATGAGTAAGGATCTCATGATATATGTAACAGGTGAAGAAGAGAAGCCAGTATTTGAAGATGAAAGCCGACCAAAGAAAGAGGAACTTGATGCTTTAAAGCATTGGCAGAAGAAGGATGCAAGTGCAAAAGCCTACATCTACAATACAATCTCTGATCATTTGCTACCACACATCAGAGGATTGGAATCATCTGAAGATATATGGAATGCATTCGAGTATCATTTCCAAAGTACTACTAAAGCACGGAAAGCAAGTCTATGGTCAGAGTTTACAACATTCAAGAAGAAGCCAAGTCAAACCATTAGTGATTATGTCACTAAGATGAAGGATCTTGCAGATAGTCTTGGATCCATAGATGAAGATGTTGAAGATCACAGATTGATTGCTCAGCTACTTGCAGGTTTGAAAGGGGATGAAAGGTGGAAACCTTTTGTACAAAGTTCTGCAATGTACATGAAGAACAAGAAGAAAGGAGATAAAGGTAAAGCAAAGGATGAAGAAGAGTCAACTTCTCAAGTTTATTATGCAAGAGGTAAAGGCACTGGCAGAGGAAGAGCAAGAGGTTTTGGAAGAGGAAGAGGTAATCAAAATAACAACAAGAAGGCTTGCTAGATCTGTGGATTGAGTAATCATTTGGCTCATGACTGTTGGCACAACCAACAAGGATCGAACCAGAATCAAAACAACAATAGCAGAGGTCGAGGTGGAAGATATCAAAGTAATTTCCAAAGAGGTAGACAAAGTCAAAGAGGAGGCTATGGTAGAGGTGGAGGAGAAGTTGGGGACAGAATCAATCCTACAACACCACCTACTATAACTATGCAAATGACACACAGAATGAAAGTCATACATTATTGATGATGAATTCAATCAGCACATCAGACAAAGAAGATCTAAAGGTATTTTACATTGACTCTGGATGTTCTAATCATTTGTCAGGAAACATAGAATTGATGTCAGAATTAGAAAAAGGCATTTCTAGCCATAGTGTTCAAACAGGTGATAATACCAGACATAGTGTACATTCAATTGGAAAAGTGAAATGCAAGAATGGAGCAGATTTGCTAAACAATGTTTTGTATGTTCCTACAATACTTAAAAACTTGATTAGTGTGGGACAGATAGTTGAAAAAGGTTTTCAAGTCAGGTTTACAAATGAAGGAGTATTTGTGGAAGATCCAGAGAATGGATATAATCAGATTATCTCTGGCAAGAAAGAAGGTAGACTCTTTACTTTAAGAGTACAAGGGAACATTGGTCAAGCTTTGCTTACACATGGTGAAGGAGTGATTACAGAACTTGATCTCTGGCATAAGAGATTAGGTCACTTTAATGAAAGAGGAATTAAAGCTATGATTACTAATCAGTCTGTACTAGGATTACCAAATGTGCAAAGTCAACATATGGTTTATAAATATGAAGCATGTCAAATGGGTAAAGCACACAGGTTACCATTTCAAAAGAAAGGATTCAAACATGATGGAGTACTTGAGCTCATTCATACAGATGTATGGGGACCAACAAAAGAAGGATCTATCAGTGGCTCAAGGTATTATGTTCTTTTCATTGGTGATGCTACAAGATGGATAACATTATATGTTTTGAAGGAAAGATCAGAAGTGTTTGGAGCTTTCAAGCATTTTCATGCATATGCAGAGAGAGTCACAGGTCAAAAGCTTAAAAGACTGAGGTCTGATGGAGGGGGAGAATACTTCTCCCAAGAGTTCAATGACTATCTTTGGAATGCAGGTATTAAGAGAGAAATAACTTGCAGGTATACACCACAACAAAATGGTGTAGCAGAAAGAAGGAACAGGACTTTGGTTGAGTTTGCTAGAGCTATGTTGAAGGAGAAGAATTGTCCAAATTATCTTTGGGCTGAGGCTGTAAATACAGCTACATATCTTGTGAATAGATTACCATGTGCAGCTCTGAATGGAATGACTCCATATGAAGCTTGGTGGGGTAAGAAACCAACACTAGATCATTGTAGAGTGTTTGGATCAATTGCATATGCTTATGTGCCATTAGGCATAAACTTGAACCAAAGGCAGAAAAATATGTGTTCATTGGTTATGATGAAAAGCAGATGGGTTACAGGTTGTGGAATCCTCTAACAAAACAATTTCTTGTTTCTAGAGATGTTACATTTGATGAACAGAAAAGTTGGTATGCAGATCAAAGTCACACAGCTGAAGAATTTGAAGAAGAGGTAAGAAGATGTGAGAAAGGAAAATCAATTGTGCAGGTGAATAGAGATGAAGACTATATGCAAGCAAGTACATCCAAAAGTGGATTAACAAGAAGGAATGAAGAAGCTCCTATATTTGATGAAGAGGTGTATCCAGAAACTTATGAAGAATGTGAACCAAGAAGGTCAAGCAGGATTAGAAGACAACCAGAAAGGTATTCTTATGATACTTCTTACATAACTCAGAAGAACTATGCATATATGGTCAAAGATGATGAAGAACCCCAGAACTATGATGAAGCTAAAGGTAAGAAGCAATGGGAAGAAGCAATGAAGGAAGAGTTCAATGCACTGGAGGAGAACAAGACATGTGAACTTGTTCCTAAACCAAATGGTAAGAAAGTAATTGGAAATAAATGGGTTTATAAAGTGAAGAAGCTTGCAGATGGAAGTATAGCCAGATACAAAGCTAGACTGGTGGTAAAAGGCTATGCCCAAACCTATGGCATAGATTATGATGAGACATTCAGTCCTGTAGCTAAGATGTCAACTATAAGGACAATCATTGCTATTGCAGCTTCAAAAGGATGGACCCTAAGTCAACTAGATATAAAGTATTTTTGGTGCAGAAAAAGAGCCTAAAAAAGCTCAAAGTCAATGCCCGGCATTGACCTTGACTGAAATTCGATGCTAGGCATCGAATTTTTTATTTTTAGACACCCAGGAATACTAAAACAGGCAAAATTTCCAGTTTTGGAAGGTCATACAGGGTCATCTTGTGAAGGCCATAACTTGAGTTCTAGAGATTGTTTTGATGCATATGATATCTTGTTGGAAAGCTCTACTTTTCTAGTTTAAGCATATTAAGTCTCATGGAGAAATAATACTTGAGCTAGGAGAAATTAGCAAAATACTGAAGGTATGTCATTTCGGTGACTAGGAATTTTTGTAGAAGCAAAGTTCTCACTTTAGGCTATCATTTCTCAAAGTTTGGAGTGGCAATGAGTTAATGGTGACCATAGAGGTGTTCTAGTGTCACATTAATTCATTTCTTGTGGTGTTTCATACATCAACATGTATGTGCATGTGCATGTATAAGTGTATATGTGTGTATGAGTATGTGCATGTGCATGTGTATGTGTGTGTATATGTATATGCATGTATATGTATAACTCTATGTGTATGTGTGTGTATGTGCATGTATATGTGTATATGTAGGTATGTGCATGTGTGTGTGCATGTGTATATGTGTTAACTTTAATTATATAATTCATTCATATGTGTGTACCTAAGTGTATATGTATGTGTGTGTATATGTATGTATGTGCATGTGTATGTGTGTGTATATGTATGTATGTGCATGTGCATGTATAAGTGTATATGTGTGTATGAGTATGTGCATGTGCATGTGTATGTGTGTGTATATGTATATGCATGTATATATATAACTCTATGTGTATGTGTGTGTAGGTGCATGTATATGTGTATATGTAGGTATGTGCATGTGTGTGTGCATGTGTATATGTGTTTTAATACTTTAATTATATAACTCATTCATATGTGTGTACCTAAGTGTATGTATGTGTGTGTATATGTATGTATGTGCATGTGTATGTGTGTGTATATGTATGTATGTGCATGTATAAGTGTATATGTATGTATCAATATGTGCATGTTCTTGTGTATGTGTGTGTATATGTATAACTCTATGTGTATGTGTGTGTATGTGCATGTATATGTGTATATGTAGGTATATGCATGTGTGTGTGTGCATCTTTATCATGTATAAGTGTATGAGTGCATATCAATAAGTGTGAGTATGGTATGTAATGAAAATAACACAATTCAAATGATCTACAAATAATCGAAATTGTACTTACAATTGTTAGCCATAGTTTTTGCTTGGTTAGCTTCTTGAATAATCTACAATAAAGAGAGAAAGAAGAGAGAGAGAGAGAGAGAGAGAGAGAGAGAGAGAGAGAGAGAGAGAGAGAGAGAGAGAGAGAGATCTAGAGAGAGAGAGAGATCTAGAGAGAGAGAGAGAGAATTCAAAGAGAGAAAGATGTAGAAAGAGAGAAACAAAGACAGAGGGAGACAATAACAAAGAGCTTAGGCAAAACAACAATTTTGCATATACTTGCTTCAACTCGTAAGCGCAGCGCAATTGCGAACGTTGGAGAGCTCTTCGATCGGATGCGTGAAAATGCCGATTGCAGAGCCTCCAACGTTTTAATTTTTGTCCGTCAAAAGATCGTCGTGTAAGCGATGCTATTCGTCGTCGTATAAGCGACATTTTTTAGCGTCGCTTATGCGACGGCTACCGGCGTCGCTTATGCGATGCAAAAAAGTGTCGCTTAAGCGACGCGTTTAAATAGCGTCGTTTTAGCGACGTTGTATGGGAGCGTCGCAATCCAAGTCGCAAATACCGTCGTTTTTTGCGTCATCTAATCGACGGTCCGCGCCCGACGCTAATTACGATGCAAGTTGCAATTTTATAGCGACGAAATTCTGTCGCCTTAACCGTCGCTATACGCCCGTATTCCTTGTAGTGTGAGTATTATTTTTAGTATGTGTTGATGTGTGCAAAGGATTATGTGTTTATGCATATAACAACTATCAAAAAAATATTTTTACTAAAAATGTTAAAACAATATATTCTTTTGATCCTATACATACGTGACTCTTGTTTCTTGGTAGAGATTAGTTTATTTCCTTGCATATCAAGCTAAATGTTTGTAATTTGGCATTATTCCAATTTGATGTTAATATTTGTATGTGGATATATTGGTTGGTGTCCACACATATATCTACTTTGTTTGGCATACATAGATCTAAAAAACTTGGTTGATTTTAATAGACTGGTAGTTCCCTTATGTGTACACCTTGTTTTGATGTCTTATTTTCTTGCTTCATATGAAGAAATTGGATCTCTTCCATAACTATACATCCTTTGTTATGTGTCCACAAACTATTCATGATTGTATCTGTAGAATTTGGTTGATGCCCACACAACAAAAGATTCTTTGTTGTGTCCAAAGATGTGAAATTTTTGGTGGATTTCAATAAATTATTTAGCCTCGTACATGTAAACTTTGGTTTGTTATGTCACACAGTTTCTACTTGGCAACTTGAATGTGTACACCTTGGATGATGTCCATAAATTCTTTTGAGTCATATATGTAGGCTTTAGTTTTTTGTTTTTGGTGCCTAGAGTCATAGCAATTGATTTTGATATGTGTATACCTTGGTTGTTGTCTTCATACCTTGTTTGATTGTTGGCATATTTGTACACTTATATGGATTCCCATAAGTTTGTTTGAACCATGTTTAGAACTAGTTGTTGTTTTTCGTGTACAAAGTCAAAATAATTGATTTTATTTGAATTGAAATGATTTTTCTAAGTGATTTTGAGGTTCATAATAGATGATCTATGTTTCAAGGAATGTGTATAATTTTTTCTTCCATATGATGAATTTTTTTCTCTTGATAAAAATACATTTTATTAAAATTTTTCATCCTGTTCACTACCATAGCATCTTGAGAGGATATTTACATGAACACAAAACATGATTTATATTGTTTTATAATTTTTCATTAACCTTTGAACTATATTTAATATGTGTGTTAAAGGAGTTTCTCAAATTCTCTTTGTAGAAGGTGTGTGATTTTTTGGAAAATTGTCAAAAAAGAACACTTAAGTGTCCTGTTTTGGTACCAAACTAGTGGTATAGGGCATGGGACACATTTTTTGATGTCTTGAGTTTGAATTTGCCCAACAGTGTAATGATGCTTCTCTTTTTTCTCCAAAATTAGCCTTTGGAAAAAAATTAAGAGTAGTCGAGCATACTAATAGATACACTGATGTAAAGTGGCATGTTGGATATTCCACATGCAGCCATGGGCTAGTGCAAGTTCGATTGCACATCAAATTTTCTTGCAAAAATCGATTTCTACAAAAGTTACACACAAACGATTGCTTCAGAACACCTGCAAGAAGATTCGTTACATATGCCAAAAACTTGAATCCACATAGAAATCTAATGTGGGATAATTATCCAAGATCTCATCAAGATGATGATGAAAATCCAAAAGTGTTATTGTTGATTGGAGTTGGAATCTTCTAGAAGCGTGGGCTTGGGTTTGAGTAAAATATACTCTACTCTCTCTACTCCTTGTGGAGTTTGAACCCAAGACCTCCCTTTAGAGGCTCAAATAACATAACCATTAGGCCAAATCACTTTAGTTGGTTTGAAGAGCATGATATCTTATACTTAAGTCCAACTTACGACCTAGGGCCTACATGAGAATGAACAAATCCGTCAGATTTCGTATTCATATGAACCAAATCACTTCACTTGTTTTGAAGAGCATTATACTTAATTCCAACTTTAGGACGTTGGGTCTACATGAGAATGACCTAATCAGTCCATTTTCAAATTCATATGAACCAACTGGGTATTCATGGCATAGACTCACGTTATGACAAGAACAATACATCTATGGGATTTAGATCAATCTAGTGACACCAATTTTTTGCCATGCATGAGGAAAAGAGGGAGGTAAACGTCCTCCATGGCCAATACACAAGTATTACATATGCTTTTTTGTTTGAAAAAACTTCATTTCTAAGGGCTTCTATAGAGGATTTAAATGAGGATTTGGGAAAGATAAAATTACCCTTTATGGAGAGAGGCACATCTTTTCTATGGAATCATTAACTTTAGAGAATTGATGAGTAGCATATGTATTTACAAACTCCAAAGTTTCACTTCCATCATTTTCTCAAGTACTTATAAATCCTAATTTCTCATAAGTTGCATTTTGGGGAGGATAGATAGAGGGATTTTTGGAAAAATTTATGAAGAAAAACATGCGGATATATAGCATAGTATAGAAACTTCCATATGAGAGGGAAAACGTTGAGAAATGTTGATGGAAGATTTGAAGCTTGCCAAAATCACACCTTCCACCGTTTTTAATAGTTTCCAAGTGTGCATTTTGACAAATCTCCATTTATGAGGGAGTATTTGGTAACAAAATTTCATATATATGCACCACGGAGTATGCAAAATGTCATGGTAGAGAAGATCTATTTTGAATACATACTTTTATGAGGGAATGGAGCTCCCAAAATGATTGTCTCTTGTAGAACAATGGTGACTACCAATGTCAAAGAAGGTTTACCTCGTAATTGTCCATCCATGGAGACATGAGGGTGATATGACAATTGTGAGCAAGTGCCATACATGAAGGTGAGGGTGAGAAACACACAAGGTGCACACACACAAATATGCACTCATCAAAAAGATTAAAATCTCTTATAAGACAACCTATAACTTTCTTGCACAAGCTAACGTCCAAAAATGAGCCTTCAAGCTCCTTTTATAGTTTTTAAGCCACTTTTGGTTGGTTTCATACCTAGTGTTCTGCATAGTTAAAAAATAGAATCTTTAAATAATTTTAAGGCTCAAATGAACTCCAAAAACTGTGAAATTTGATATGTGGCTTCTACCTAAGCTCCTCAAGCTCAATGACTCGTCATCTTGAACAAAATGGAGATACTATTACATAATGGAATTTTTATAATGTTTTTAGTAATGAAAATCATTGTTTGTGAAGAAAGATGTATGTTTATGTTTAGTTTGATTGTGGGGCTTTCTTTTACATGATCCTCTTCTCCTATGCCTACTCAAGTTGTGACATCCACCTATGCTACTTGTTTTTCTACCTAGCTGGTAGCCCGTAGTCTTCTCCTTCTCGTGCCTACAGTCCCTGATAGAATCTTGTGCTTGGGAGTGATTGATGTAATTTTGGACAATGTCTATGGCCAAAATTATGTTCTGCAATAAGCCTCATGCCAAATCCTCTTCAAGACTTTGTCAATCTATAACATGTGGAGTATTTGGTTGCCACATGTAGTAATGATCTAAATATTGGATAGTCTCACAAGCATATAAATGCAATAAATTAGTAGGTTTGGAACTAAGTACCCCTTAGTGGTATTCCTAGAAACCTATTGCGAAGATATCTTAGAATGTTTGTTTGTAGCATGTTGGGAGGTCCTTGATTCTATAAAAGTGAATCCCCATAGAATTTCCATAGAATTTTCCCATAGAATCCCCATAGAATTTCCCTTCTATGTACAATCTTCTTGTCTGGAGTGGTCCTCTTCTTTCCTATAGTGACTTTAGAACATATGCTCCAAAAAAATAAATGAAATGGGGGCCTTTACATATACTTTTTGACTTATCCTAATGTATCAATGTAGCAAATGTGCACCATTGGACCACTATAAAGCGCATGATCCCTCAGAGGGAGGGTTTATGAACACCCACTGAAACGTCCAATACCCCCCAATAACTTTAGAATTGTGAATAAATAAGGGAATACATTGTGCATTGCCTATGCACCTTTCATTGACCTCGGTGCACCCGATGGCCACATGTGCACCACCTATGCACCCATTGCCAACATGTGCCTCAAATTAGGCTCGATAGTTTTCCACCACCAATGGGCTCTCTTTCCTAGAGAGTAACAAGAGAAGCCAAAGTAGCAATGTGAATGAAACAATTGAAGTACAACTTTGAAGGATGGAGAAATAGATGTGTTGCAGGGGAAGGGAGGAGAGGGGAGGGGAGGGAGAAGTTGGAAGATAAGTATCCCCACGGCCAAATTGAAGGGCCAAAATACAAATGATCAATAGGATATAATAAAGTTCTAGTAGTTTCCAATACAACCAACATCCAAGCTAAGCACTAAAATACCTAAAAAACAAAAAATACGGCTTGAGCATTCCTAGAAACACCAATGGTATGAACTAGAAGACTCGGAGGGCTATGAGTGTGGTGGAAGAGGAGGTGGGAATGGAAGCATCGAGAGGGGCTCTTGATTTTGTAGAGAGAAATAGCTCTCAAAATTCTCACAAGGGCACACTCACATGTTAAGTAATGGTTGAGCTCTTCTTGAGAAACTTCCTCCATCATTCTTTCCGTATCCACTTTCCTACCTAAAGGAGTGGTCATCCATGTTAGGCTTCCCTTGCCATACACCCATATTCTAAGGTTTCCACATTAAAATATCATAATCTAATAATTCATTTCCCTTAGTTCCATTCTATTCTCAAAATGGCATTGGAAAGGTGTATTCGAAAGTGTCCCTAATGGTCACTCCCACTGGACCCTATGTACAAAGCACACCATCATCTATATGTGGTGTTTCCCTATATCCTTCTTCTTAAGAAGACTCTTGGGAAGGCAAACAAGAGTGGGAAATTGTCTTTGAGTATATCTTTTGGGAGAGAAACTTTTCCTTTATAAAGCAACTATTCATCTTGAATATTATAGCTTTTCCATGAGTTCCTCTTGATTATTCTTCAACACACCCCATATTCACTTGAAACCCATGATTGTAGATCCCGAATACTATTCATCTTGAATACTATAGCTTTCCCATGAGTTCCTCTTGAGTATTTGTCAACACACCCCATCTTCACTTGATATCCATGACTCTAGATCCCGAATACTAATGGTTTCCCATATTAGAGAATAGATAAGATCATTGCTGAATTGCCCTTTGATTGACTCAATTAGTTCATTCGTGATTTGAGTAAAACTCAATCCATTTATCTTTGGCATGCAACTAAATGAGTCAACCACTACATTAAATCATCCTTTTCTATATCTCAATTCAAAATTTGATTCTTGTAATGTTTTTTCCCACTTGGCCTTTACTGATTCTAAATTTTTTTGATTAGAGAATCATTTAATGGTCTCTTGATCAAATACAATAGTGATTTTAGCTCCATATAAATAGTGTCACCGCATCTTAAGAGCATGACAGTGGCAAAAAATTTCTTCTCATATACTAAATAGTTTCTTTGTGCATGATCTAACTTCTTTCTTTCCAAAGCAATTGGACATCCATCTTGTACTAGTACTATGATTGCATGATTGCTAGCATCAATTTCAACCACAAATGGTTGATTGGGATACACCATATGTGCAATAGGAGATGAACCTGCTTCTAATTTTATTTTTTCCATATTTGAACTTTGGTCCTTATCCCAATGGAAGGTTTTTTCTTTCCCTTTAATCTTTTTGGTCATAGGAACAACTATATGAGCATAAATTTTTATGAACGTATCATAGGATCTAGATAAACACAAAAGATTTTGCAATTCATCTGAATTTCGTGGATATGGCCTCTCAGTAATCATCGTTACTTGTTTTAGATCCATCCATATTCCATCCTTTAATATAATATGTCCCAAATAAGAGAATTCACTCTTTGAAAAATCACATTTGTATTCTTTTCCAAGTGAATTTTCAATCATGAAAGTTGGTGGAGCATTGGTGAGTCTAAAAGGCGCCATATCTTATTAAGTGTCTTATACTCAATAAACATCTTCATTGAGCCATCTTTCTTAGCTACCAATAAAATTGATGTTTCTCAAATAGAATTAGTTAGGGAATATAAATCCTCGATACAAATAGTCTTGGATTTTTTTTCCAACTTCCTCATGTTGACTTTGACTCATCCTACAAGGTGATTTACTAATAGGATTTGAGTTAGATACTAAATCAATAGCATGATCCAGATTTCCTTTGGCAGGTGTCAAGTCATCAGGTAACTCACATGGAAGAACATCAGACTATTAGACATCAAATGTTTAAATTTCTTTAAATTTCTCCATAAAAGTTTCAAATATCAAAGAGTAATAAAAAAGAAGAGCGTTTGCACTATAAGATTTAATTACGATATTTGCTAAAGATAAATATTTAAAATAATTAATGAGATACATTTCTTTAGTTGAATCTTCCAGTAAGAGATGAGCAAGTTCTAGAGAGAAGATGACAGGTTGGCTAGGCATATTATGTTCCCTTTGGATTTTATAATCGCTTCCATTTTGACTAAAATCAAGGGTATTGGTACAATAGCTACAATTCAATGTGCCTCCTAGTCCCCATAGCCATTGATACCCTAACATTAAGCCCATCTGCTCCATATTAATTGTTTGAAACTTGAGATCCTCATGATATCCGTGAAACTCAACCTAAAGATTCAACACCATATTATTCCATATATGATTGTATTCTCCCTATATCATGGAGATGGCATATAAATTAGCACTCATACTTTAGGGAGATTTCAACTTTCTAACTTATGTGTAATTAATAAAGTTATGAGTAGCATAGTCATCAGTATGGCTCTCACAAGTTCCTCGTAAATTGAATCCATGTAAATTTACCAAATCATGTGGTCCAAATTTTTGTGATCGCATTGATTCTGTAAGATTATAGGAGTGTGAGGTATCTTTATGTAAAACATCAATTGATTTGCAATTATTGCTTCAATGATAGGGGAAGTCTAAACCAAGTGGACAATCCATGGTTTTGGTTTTTGTTTCACATTAGTATTGATTTTTTTTTTCTCTCTTTCCTAATGGATGATTCCATTGGGAATGGATGGGCAAAAGACATTTGAAATATTATATTCAACCTCAATCTTTATTGGTTTATCTAGTCACCGCACAAATCGACACATTTTTTCAAAGTTGCATAACCCCTTGAGTTAAAAAATGATTTATCTATATTGGGAAGGATAAGTATAAAGATGATGGTTCCTTTGAGTCACCATATCACTCTTCTTAGTTATGTTCCTCCTCATTCTCTAGCAAAAACTTCTTGGGAAATAATTGTTGAGATATCAAGCTCAACATGTGATGATCCAGGATGACACATACCAGTTTTTTGTTTCTC
This sequence comes from Ceratopteris richardii, assembly GCA_020310875.1. Lineage (NCBI taxonomy): Eukaryota > Viridiplantae > Streptophyta > Polypodiopsida > Polypodiales > Pteridaceae > Ceratopteris > Ceratopteris richardii. Next base: position 119,561,769 of record CM035424.1, read on the forward strand.
TGACATGTATAGTGGTCATACTAGTATATGTCAGTGATAATTCATTGAGCTTTATTAGATTTATCTACCGAGAGTGATGGCACATTTGTTCCTTGCAAGCTCACTCATTCCCGGACATTAGGTTTTTCTTTATGTACTGATCTTTATATATCGCACTTGTTGTATTCTTGTTTTTAGGTCATTCTTGTACATTCCTTTTATGTAATAGAAGAAGAAGAAGATCATTTTTCCTTGCCTCAATATGTGTGTGTGCTTCTCCTTGAGAGAGAGTGTGTGTGTGAGCTCTCTTCCTTATCTCCTTACTCATGACATGGTATCAGAGCCAGCGTGGCTGTAGAGAGCTCATGGAGAAGGCGACGGTGAAGACTACGCCGCAAGGCATGGAGAAAATGCGATTTCACAAACGGCTTCCGTTTGCTACGAAAATTGGCGTGAAGATAGAAGACCTCAAAATATTTTTGAGATTTATCCCTTTAGGGTCACTAGTTTTTGTGAGATCAAAGTTTCAGAGCCATCTCGACCTCCGTTTCGAGCCCGCAAGGTGGGGCCCATAGAAAAACCAGGTCAATTTTAGAAACTGTAACTTGCGTTGTGTTCGATGACACTCATATATTCCAGATCCATAATTTCAAGCGATTCCGTGTATTGTTGATACACGAAAACTGTGTTTTTCTGAGATCGAACTGTCACGTCATAGTGCGACAGTGTTCAAGCAGAAGTGCTGCTTGTAGTGTTTTGCAATGTTGTGAATTGCTGCAGAAATGGCGCAGATGGAATTGTGAAGAGATGGATAGGTATGTGTTGAAGATGAAGAGGTGTTGCAAAATCTTTGCTCTACACCAGCCAAATGAACTCCAGGAGTAGATGGTGGGCCCTTTTAGCTTGCCAATGGATGTATTAGACACCCTATGTACCTTGGAAGATCACTCTCAAAAAGATAGATCAAAACAGATAAGTTGGAGTTAGCTCAGAGGTGAAAACTTGTTATTCTTGGTTGATACACCTGTCCAGTGTTTTACATAATTCTCTGAGCACAGCAGCAATTAGATTAATTCCTCTTGGGGAAGGCTAGGTAGCTTAAAGAGCTAACTTTAGAGAGTAATCTCATCAAAAATAACAAACCACACACTGAGAATGACTTTTAACAAGTGATGACATCATCCCGATTTTCACGGGCTGCTACAGAAATAGACCAGTGAGCAGAAAAAGTAACATAACTCAAGATGTAAGAATCCAATGATCATGAAAATTTGTATGCTTATACTAGACAGTAAGCTGAATCCAACAAGCTTGAAATCACTGAATTTGGATGAGTAACCACTGAGAAATGACTCTGACAAGATGACTGAAAAAGTCGGGTACCTGACAGAGAAGTGAAGATGAACATACCCTGTTGACTTCAAATGAACATAACTGAAGATTCCAACATCCAAATGACATGAAAATTTGTGAGCATATAGTAGCCTTATAGAGCTAACTTTACCAAGTTAAATAACTGAAAATGATGAACCAAGTGCAGAGAAACAATCTCTGCAAGCTGACTGAGAAAAACTGAAGTAATGGCAGTGAGTAGTACACATCACAAGAACATGGAAAGATGAACTCAAATAATCATGAAAATGAAAGTATATTGCTTGTACAATACAATGACTTACTGATACATATGTGTGCCTTGTAATCACACCTTGATATGGCATAAAGCTCAGCTCTTGGAGGTCTTCACATAGGTCTCTCTAACCACGACTAAAACTGCCATCTATTTATAGTTGAGTTTGGGAGGCTAACTTCCCTCAATCACTCTCCAATCAATCAATGATTGATTTGATTCTCTACCTACCACAAATCACGAATTCGTGGCTCCTCTTTCCATTCTTGATCATGTGGGCTCAACCACTTAAGATTCTCTTACTTTTACATTAAGTAAACTCTTCAAAAGTTACAAGAGGTAGTTCACAAGTGAACTTTACATAGTCTTCATTTTGAAGCTTCTTTAATGACTTTGTGAGACTCAAGCCAATACTTAGGCTTGTCATAGACTTGCTCCAACAGCTCCCCCTCAAGCCAAGTATGCTTGAGGTCTTCAATCTTCCAAGATTACCTGCAAACCAATCATAGCCTTGAATTTGCAAAGCTTTGTACCATCCAATGCTTTGGTTAGAATATCTGCACATTGTTGATGAGTGGACACATATGATATTTGAATCTCTTTGCTTAGAACCTTTTCTCGTACATAGTGATAATGAACTTCAATATGTTTAGTCCTTGCATGAAAAATAGGATTAGCAGCCAAATGAATAGAACTCATATTGTCACAAAAAATAGTTGGAGTTCCAAACTCCAATCCAAGATCTTTGAACAATGTCTTCATCCACATAGCTTCCTGTGTAGCTATGGCAAGACCTCTATATTCAGCTTCAGTAGAAGAGAGAGCAACTGTGGGTTGCTTCTTGGATGACCATGAAATAAGCTTTGAACCTGCAAAGGTAAGATAACCTGAAGTGCTCCTTCTATCTTCCTTGCAGCCAGCCCAATCTGCATCAGAAAATAGCTTCAAACCTAAATCAGATACATAAGGATAGTAAAGTCCTTCATTTATGGTTCCTTTGAGATATTTGAGTATCCTTTTGGCAGCATCCATATGTGGTTTCCTTGGTGTGTGCATAAATTGGCTTAGCACACTCACACTGTAACATATATCTACTCTTGTCAATGTGGCATAGTTGAGACTACCCACTAGACTTTGATATGATGTGATGTCCTCTATGAGTTCACCTTCATGTGAGCTCAATTTGTGATTAACCTCCATTGGAGTACCTGCAATCTTACAATCTTGCATCTTGAATTTTGCCAACATGTCCTTAATGTACTTTCTTTGAGTGAGAAACAAACCATGATCTTTGTAGACAACTTCCAAACCTAGGAAGTAGGTAAGTGAACCCAAATCACTTATCTTGAACTCTTCTCTCATCTGATCTTTGATCTTCTTCATACCATCTGCATCATTTCCTGTCAATATAATATCATCTACATATACACATAGGTAGATGACCTCGGAATTACTCTTTTTAATAAAGAGTGAAGGATCTGCTTTGCTTGGTTGAAAGCCTTTGTCCTGCAAGAATGAAACAAGCCTGAAATTCCAAGCTCTTGGAGCTTGCTTGAGACCATACAATGCTTTGTTAAGTTTACACACATAATCAGGATAAACTTGACTCTCAAAACCAGGTGGTTGTGCCATATATACCTCTTCTGTTATCCAACCATTCAAGAATGCATTCTTCACATCTAGTTGAAGTATCTTCCAATTCTTGGAAGAGGCAATACTAAGCAAAACTCTAATAGTAGGCATCTTTGCCATAGGAGAGAAAGTCTCCTCATAATCAATTCCCTGAGTTTGTGCAAAGCCTTTTGCCACAAGCCTTGCCTTATACCTGTTAATTGAACCATCAGAATTCTTCTTGAGTTTATAGACCCATCTTGAGCCTATTACCTTCATGGATGAAGTCTTGGGCACCAAATCCCAAGTGTTGTTTTCCTCGAGTGCTTCAATCTCTTCCTTAATTGCATGCTTCCATTCTGTTTTTGCTTTGGCCTCTTCAAATGATGATGGCTCCTCTTGGTTTATGTCCTGTGCTATGTAGATAGAATGTTTAGTTACTAATGAGGTGTCAAACCCATACCTTTCTGGTTTTTTCTTTTCCCTCATAGATCTTCTTAGGCCATGATGTGATGATTCTGCCTCATGTCCAAGTTCCTGCAATTTTGCTTTACCTTTAGACTTCCATGCTTTGATCTTTTCCATCTGACATTCTTCATCATCCTCTGAGGTGTCTTGTTCTTCAATCTTTGATTGTTCTCTACCAAGCTTTGGAAAATCTTCTTCAAGATCATATGGTAAATTGATCTTCCTGCATGAATCTTCATACCATGAATTGTTCTCATCAAAAACTACATCTCTGCTTACCAAGAATCCTTTGTTGGTAGGGTTGTATAACCTGTAGCCCTTTTGATTGTTGTCATATCCAATAAATACACACCTTTCTGCTTTTGGATCCATCTTGCCTCTAACCTGTGAAGGAACATGAGCAAAAGCAATACATCCAAAAATTTTACAATGATCTAAACTTGGTCTTCTTCCATTCCAAGCCTCATATGGAGTCATCCCATCAAGGGATTTTGAAGGCAACCTGTTAATCAAGTAAGTGGCTGTAGATACAGCCTCAGCCCATAAGTAATTAGGTAAATGCTTTTCATTTAACATAGACCTTGCAGCTTCAACAATTGTCCTATTCCTCCTTTCTGCCACTCCATTTTGCTCAGGAGTGTACCTTGTAGTTACCTCTCTTTTGATTCCTCTTTCTTGAAGAAAAGAATCAAACTCATGGGAGAAGTATTCTCCCCCTCCATCTGACCTTAGCCTTTTTAGTGATTTACCTGTTTGATTCTCCACAAGAGCCAAATATCTTTTGAAACATGAAAAAACTTCATCTTTGTGTTTCATAAAGAATAGGATAGTCCATCTGCTGCAATCATCAATAAAGGAAACATAATACCTTGATCCTGATATTGAAGCTTCCTTGCTTGGTCCCCATACATCTGTATGAACCAACTCCAAGAGATCTCCATGCATATAACCTTTCTTCATGAATGGTAACCTATGAGACTTTCCAAACTGACATGCACTACACTTATAAATCATATGTTGTTTTGACAAGTTAGGGAGTCCAAGTACACTTTGGTCCCTGTAAATTTGCTTTAATGACCTTTCACCAATATGTGCTAACCTTTTGTGCCATACTTCCAATTCTGTGAGTGTCTGACTGCCATAATTAAAGAGAGCAATGTTTCTAGTGTCCTGTAATTCAAATGTGAACAATCTACCTGTCTTTTCACCTTTTGCAATTCTTCTGAATCCTTGACTTGGATCTTCAACAAATGCTCCTGCCTTTGTGAACCTGACTTGCAACCCTTTCTCTACTATCTGCCCAACACTTATCAAATTCTTTGTAATGGTAGGGACATAGAGTACCTTACTGAGTAGGTTGATGTTTCCATCAGGTGCTTTGACATTGCCTATTTTCTCCACAGGATGTTTTGTATCATCTCCTATTTGTACCTCATGCTTATTCCTTGGATCTTCTAAATCTGATAGGAGTGCCACATTTCCTGCCACATGATTTGAACAACCTGAATCTATGTAGAAAACATGCTCATCAGATTTACCTTGTGGCATAGCCATGTTCATGATCAATAATGAATCCTCTTTGTTTGAGTCTTCTGTGTAGTTATTGTAGTCTCTCCTTCCTTTGTAGCCTCCTTGATAGTTTGAATGATTGTAGTTGTTGTAGTTGCCATGATAATTGTTGAACCTTCCTCTTGAGTAGCCATAACTTCCTCTATTGTATCCTCTGCCTCTTTGATTCCTGGAATTCCTAAAGCAATTTTCAGTTGTATGATTAGTTAATCCACAAATAGAACATGAGTTGGAGTCTTGGGATCTCCCCCTGCCTTGTCTACCTCCTCTTCCTCTACCTCTGCCATGTCTTCCTCTACCTGCATAGTTAGCTTGATATGTACCTGCTTCATCATCCACTTTCTTTGCCTTTCCTTTGTTATCTTTAGACTTTCTTTTATCCGTGTATAAAGCTGAAGATTGATTACCTTTAGAGCTTTCTCCATTTTTGATAAGCTTTGCCTCTTGAGTAAGTAATTGTCCAATGAGTGTGTTGAAATCAGGTACATGCATGTCCATGTACAAATCCATAGCTGTGGTGAATGCTTCCCACTTATCATCTTCCTTCAAGCCATTGATGACCTGCCTTACAATTTGCTCTTCATCTATTACCTCTCCAATGCTTCCCAACTGATCTGCTATGTCCTTGAGCTTTGTGACAAAATCAGTCACATTTTGTTTGGGAGCCTTCTTGAGAGTTGTGAAATCCAGCCATAGTTGATGCTTCCTAGCTTTAGTACTTGAAGCAAAGAAAGCTTCAAGTGCATCCCACACTTCCTGAGATGTCTTACAACTTCTAATGTGAGGCAACAAAAAATCTGAGATAGAGTTGAGGAGATAAGACCTTGCAAGTGCATCCTTGGAGCACCATGTGCTCAATCTTTCTTGCTCTTCTTGTGTTGGTTGACTTTTGTTCCTGAAACTTGGCATAACTTCATCTCCAGCCACATAACCATATAAACTTCTACCTTGGAGATAAGCTTCCATTCTTAATGACCAAGCTGAGTAATTACCTCTATCCAATTTGTCAATTGATGAAGGAAATCCATCTGCCATGTTGTCCAACCTTGCTCTGATACCACTGTGAAGAGATGGATAGGTATGTGTTGAAGATGAAGAGGTGTTGCAAAATCTTTGCTCTACACCAGCCAAATGAACTCCAGGAGTAGATGGTGGGCCCTTTTAGCTTGCCAATGGATGTATTAGACACCCTATGTACCTTGGAAGATCACTCTCAAAAAGATAGATCAAAACAGATAAGTTGGAGTTAGCTCAGAGGTGAAAACTTGCTATTCTTGGTTGATACACCTGTCCAGTGTTTTACATAATTCTCTGAGCACAGCAGCAATTAGATTAATTCCTCTTGGGGAAGGCTAGGTAGCTTAAAGAGCTAACTTTAGAGAGTAATCTCATCAAAAATAACAAACCACACACTGAGAATGACTTTTAACAAGTGATGACATCATCCCGATTTTCACGGGCTGCTACAGAAATAGACCAGTGAGCAGAAAAAGTAACATAACTCAAGATGTAAGAATCCAATGATCATGAAAATTTGTACGCTTATACTAGACAGTAAGCTGAATCCAACAAGCTTGAAATCACTGAATTTGGATGAGTAACCACTGAGAAATGACTCTGACAAGATGACTGAAAAAGTCGGGTACCTGACAGAGAAGTGAAGATGAACATACCCTGTTGACTTCAAATGAACATAACTGAAGATTCCAACATCCAAATGACATGAAAATTTGTGAGCATATAGTAGCCTTATAGAGCTAACTTTACCAAGTTAAATAACTGAAAATGATGAACCAAGTGCAGAGAAACAATCTCTGCAAGCTGACTGAGAAAAACTGAAGTAATGGCAGTGAGTAGTACACATCACAAGAACATGGAAAGATGAACTCAAATAATCATGAAAATGAAAGTATATTGCTTGTACAATACAATGACTTACTGATACATATGTGTGCCTTGTAATCACACCTTGATATGGCATAAAGCTCAGCTCTTGGAGGTCTTCACATAGGTCTCTCTACTAAAACTGCCATCTATTTATAGTTGAGTTTGGGAGGCTAACTTCTCTCAATCACTCTCCAATCAATCAATGATTGATTTGATTCTCTACCTACCACAAATCACGAATTCGTGGCTCCTCTTTCCATTCTTGATCATGTGGGCTCAACCACTTAAGATTCTCTTACTTTTACATTAAGTAAACTCTTCAAAAGTTACAAGAGGTAGTTCACAAGTGAACTTTACATAGTCTTCATTTTGAAGCTTCTTTAATGACTTTGTGAGACTCAAGCCAATACTTAGGCTTGTCATAGACTTGCTCCAACAGGAATGAGTCAGCTTATGAGCGATAAGCTGGACAAGAACAACTTCCATGCTTGGAGATTCAGAATGACTCATTTCCTGATGGGAAAAGGCTACTGGAAGTACATCGAAGGAGAGAATGAAAATGCTATGCAATTACCAGAAAGGAATCAGATTGCAGACCAGTTAAGAGCATATGAGGAATGGAATCAAGGAGCACGAAAAGTAATGTATTGGCTATCTGTTAGCATACAAGATAGCATGATTGGACACATACAGGATGCCAAGACTCCAAAAGAGGCTTGGAACAGTTTGGTCACTTTATATGAGACTAATACAAAGGCATAGAAATTGCAACTCAAGAACGAGATGCATACATTGGAAAAGAAGAGCATGTCAGTAAGTGACTACACTCTAAAAAACAAAAGCATATGTGAGTCACTTGCATCTATTGGCGTGAATGTAGATGATGATGATAAGGTGGAGGTGTGCCTTCGTGGTTTAGGAGCTACATATAAGCAGTTCAGAACTTCCATACAGACTACATAAAATATTCCGAATTTTGCTGATCTGGTATCTATGCTGATTATTTAAGAAAAGAATCTTAGTGAGGATTCAAACTCCCAAGGAAAGTCCAGTTCTGAGCAGGTATTCTACTCTGGTAGAGGAAGAGGTAGAGGTAGAAGTTTCGGAAGTGGAAGAGGAAACAGTAACCAAGACCAAGGTCAACAACAGAATCATGCAGGAGGAAGAGGACAGTTTCGAGGCAGGGGGAGCCAAAGAGGTCGCAGAAATTTCCAAAGAAATGATTCAGGTAATGATAGTAAAGGATGCTGGAATTGTGGTAAACCTGGACACTTTGAACGTGATTGCAGGTTGAAGAATCAAAATAATAGAAGGCAGCAAAACAACTATGCATCCACAAGTGCAGATGATTCTGAGAAGCTGTTTATGGTTCAACATCACATGATGAATACGATGTCTGTTGGTGTTTCAAAATTGAATGATAATGTCTAGTATGTTGATTCAGGTGCTTCAAATCACATGACCAGTCATGCAGAATGGTTTAGTAGCTTGCAAAAAATGCCAGTTCCTAGATATGTTGAAACAAGTGATGATACATCGCATCCTATTGAACATACAGGAAACATAGCATTGTCTATGGAGGACGGGAAGGTAAAACATCTTGCTAATGTGCTGCATGTTCCAAATATAACAAAGAATCAAGTTTCTGTTGGACAAATGGTTGGCCAGGGATTACAAGTCAGGTTCAATGCTGATGGATTATATGTAGAAGAGTACAAGCAGGATGGACGATTGGTTGCCAAAGGAAACAAAGTGGGTAGGATGTTCACCTTAAATGTGAAGATTCCTGAAATGAATGCAGCCTTGTTTGCAAAAGGTGCAGGAGTTATTGGAGATATAGAGATGTGGCACAAACGGATTGGACATGCAAACTTGCAAAGGCTGAAACTGATGCAGTCAAAGGAGATTGTCCATGGACTACCAAATTCCAAAGTTGCACAAATGCAAATGGTATGTGCAACATGTCAATCTGGTGAACAATTAAGAGCATCATTTCCACATGACAAGCATGTTAGTGAGAATGTACTAGAAGTAGTACATACAGATGTTTGGGGTCAAGCAAAGACCACATCTATGGGCGGTTGCAGGTTTTATGTTACTTTCATTGATGACCATACACGCAAAGTATGGGTATATTTCATGAAAGAGAAGAGTGAGGTGTTCACTCACTTCGAGAATTTTAAACTTATGGTGGAAAAGAAGACAGGGAAGTACATTCAGACATTAAGATCTGATGGAGGAGGTGAATACATGTCAAATGAGTTCAATAGTTTTCTAAAAAATGATGGAATTAAGCGTCAGTTTTCATGTAGGTACACACCACAACAGAATGGCATTGCTGAACGCAAAAATAGACATATTGCAGAAATAGCAAGAGCCTTAATGGTTGAGAAGAATATGCCTCATTGTTATTGGGCAGAAGGCATACTGCTGTATACATCATGAACAGAACTCCGATTGCTGTTGTACATCAAGTTACACCTGAAGAGAAGTTTACAGGTAAAAAGCCAAATTTATCACATCTGAAGTTTTTGGCTATATTGCATATGTACATGTCCCATATGAATTGCGGACGAAGCTTGATCCAAAAGTAGAAAAGTGTGTCTTCATTGGATACTCCCTTGAGCAAAAGGGATATAAATGTTATAACCCACTCACACGACAGGTAAAGGTGAGTAGAGATGTGGTATTTGATGAAATCTCAAGCTTCTATGCAGATGCCAAAGAAGGACTGAGTCTTGAACCAAATGACAAAGAAAATGCTGAAAAATCAAGTGCAGAATCTCAGGTTTTGAGTGGACCGGATGCATCACCAAACAATAGTTCCAACTCAAATCCATGGAGTGGAAGATTACGTGGAAATTTCAGTCCAGCAAATTCATCAAATACATCCAAGAAAGGTAAAGAAAAGCTTACTTCTGGTCATAAAACATGTGCAAATTTTGAAGACATTGATGGAGATTCAAGCGGTTCAGAAAAGAGTCTTGATGAGGAACTTGGATTGCCCTCTGTGAAGACTCCAAGAGTAAGAAGGGCACATGCAGATGATACAAGGAGAAGTGACCCAGGACTAAGAAGATATGGGAGGATGCGGAATTCAGTGCAACGATTGAAATATGATAGTTACATGGCTCGTCATTGTGCCTACATGACAAAGGTAATACAAGATGTTGCACCTTCTTGTTTTGAAGATGCAATTGGAATTGCAGATTGGGAAAAAGCTATGGATGAGGAGATGGCTGCACTTTATGGAAATGATACATGGAAGCTGGTTCCATTGCCACAAGGAAAGAAACCCATAGGTTGCAAATGGGTTTACAAGGTAAAGCATAATGCTCATGGTAGCATAAGCAAGTATAAAGCACGATTGGTAGCTAAAGGATATGCATAGACATATGGCATTGATTATGAGGAAACATTCAATCCTGTAGCTAAAATGTCTACTGTCATGACACTTGTTGCATTAGCTACAGCAAAAGGATGGACTTTGCATCAGATGGATGTGAAGAATGCTTTCCTACATGGTGAGTTACAGGAAGAAGTATATATGGACCAACCACAAGGATATGAAGATTCAAAGCATCCAGAATATGTTTGCAGGTTGCAAAAGGCTTTGTATGGGCTGAAGCAAGCCCCTCGTGCATGGCATGCAAGGATTGCTGATTACTTAACCAGCATTGGGTTTTCTATGTGTGATGCAGATCACTCACTATATGCAAGGAAGGCTGATGATGGTCTCACTATTGTGGCTATTTATGTTGATGACCTGATTGTAGGTGGTGATAATGAAGGAAGCATCAAAGAGGTAAAGCAACTTATGCAGAAATTTGACATGAAAGATCTTGGTGTGCTGCACTATCCCTTGGGCATCGAGTTTATACATACAGAAACAGGTATATGGATGTCGCAAATGCAATATGCCTGAATATGCTGCAAAAGTATGATATGGCTGATTGTAAGACAATTTCTATGCCATTAGTTCAGAATTTGAAGTGGAATACTACATCAGGTGAAGCATTGGAAAATGCTACTATGTACAGGAAAATTGTGAGAAGTCTTATATATCTCACAATTACAAGGCCTGATCTAAGTTATACTGTTGGACTTGAAAGTCAGTTTATGCAAGTTCCATGGAAGCCACATTTGGATGCTTTGAGGCGCACTCTACGTTATGTGAGTGCTACTCTGGATTATGCATTGTTTTATGAGGCTGGTGTAGATTTGCATGTTTATGGATACACCGATGCAGATTGGGCTGGTAGTACTCCAGATAGAAGATCTACTAGTGGCTTTCTTTTCTCACTTGGACATGCAGCTATTACATGGAGCAGTAAGAAGCAACCCACTGTTGCTTTGTCAAGTATAGAGGCTGAGTATAGAGGTGCTGCAATGGCAGCGTGTGAGGCATCATGGTTGGAAATGTTACTTGCAGATTTAGGTGTGGAAGTGGGAAAGCCTATCACTATTTATTGTGATAATCTTAGCAGCATACAGTTAGCATAGAATCTTGTTTTCCATGCTAGAACAAAGCATATCGAGGTACATTATCACTTCATCAGAGAGAAGGTATTAGCAGGTGATATTGATCTTGTTTATGTGAGAACAGATGAGCAGGTTGCTGATATTTTCACCAAAGCACTTGGAGCTGAGAAGTTGAAGAAGTTTCGAGAGACGCTTGGATTACAAGATATGGCATTGAGCTTGAGGGGGAGTGTTGAGATATCAAGCTCAACATGTGATGATCTAAGATGACACGTACCAGTTTTTCGTTTCTCTGACATGTATGGTGGTCATACCGGTATATGTCAGGGATACTTCATTGAGCTTTATTAGATTTATCTACCGAGAGTGATGACACATTTGTTCCTTGCCAGCTCACTCATTCGCGGACATTAGGTTTTTGTTTATGTACTGATCTTTATATATTGCACTTGTTGTATTCTTGTTTTTAGGTCATTCTTGTATATTCCTTTCATGTAATAGAAGAAGAAGATCATCATTCTTCCTTGCCTCAATCTGTGTGTGTGCTTCTCCTTGAGAGTGAGAGTGTGTGTGTGAGCTCTCTTCCTTATCTCCTTACTCGTGACAATAATGTTTCAAAGTCTTTCCATTCTCTAAGAAAAGTGATGGCATACTTTAAAGTCAACCACCATTTGTAATCCCTACGCCTAAATATAAATTAGCCTCTAAAACCCTATACTCATAATAAAGTAAGTTTATAATCTAGGGGTCCGACCGATTCAGATGGATCTGAAATCGGACACCGTTTGCTCATCCCTATGTATGACCAAAGATCTCGAGTCTAGACTTACTAGAAGGACATTTACTCTTGTAACCAAGTGATCCACTTAGCCTAGTGGTTAGGACTCAAGGATGTGAAGGAGGAGGTCTTGGGTTCAACCCCCATGGGGTACATGGGGAGAGTGTTTTGCCCAAAGAGCTCTAGAACCTTCTAGAAGCATCCACTTGAGTTAACTCTGGTTAACTGGGACACTTGGTGCACATGTAGTTATATGCTAACACTTGGATGGTTAGTATCCACCTACCAAGAAGGCAATCCCCTTGAGAGAGCTATATATAGAGGCATTTGGTTGGGAGGAGAGTCATCTCTCTAGCACGTGGTGGTCGTAATCATGAGTTTCTTACATTGGTATTAGAGGTTCCATGGTGACCTTGGAGTGAGCTTCATCATCATTTTCGTAGTTTTCAGCCGCTTGTGCGTGGAGTTCAATCCCTCTCTTAGGGTGTAGTTCAACCATCTCCTATCTGTCAAGGGTGTGGTTCAACTTTCTCCTTTCTATCATTTTATTATAATACTCATGTGGTGTTCTTTTAAGCTTGTCTAAGTCATTCCATTTTTATAAAAATGTATAAACAATATATTTATTCTAGTCTCTATTGTCACCAGAAAAATTGAGGAGGTTTTAGATCTTTAACTAAAGGAGCATCACAACTATTATTTCTTAAAGGAATGTCAGAAAAAACTCTTTCACTGTGTTCATTAGTAAGCATATGCTCTATGTGTAACTGCAAAGAAGAACCTAAATGTGTCTACACATACGTAACTTATTGATTTTATATCCTCAAGGGAAGTAGCCAAAGTATGCATAAACATTCCTATTGTTTGCATGTTTCCTAGAAAAGTGGCATGTTCCTTGTGCATGAAAAACTCATTATACATATCTATTTCATGCTTTTCTTCTATGATAACAAACAAAAGATGACCAATATCTTATTGCAAGACTAGAAAGCTAAAGAGAAAAATATAGTTGAATATTAAACATCAAACTTTGATGCAAAAATCAAGATACTCAAAACAATCTAATAGCTTCAATCATGGATTTGATCCTTTTTTCTTACTTAGTAGTGAATTTAGAAAACTTGCTTGAGAAGTAAAAAATTATAGATTAGCTATATTTTTCTCTCAAAGGCATGAATATAGAGAGCTTTCAGCTAGAAGCACAAATCGCAAATCTAAGAAAGAAATTGCATGAAGCTGGAAGGTAACATGTTTGAATGTAGTACACATTTTTATACATATGCATGCATGCATGTAAGTATATATGTATGTAAATTATGTATGTATGTGTATGCGTGTGTGTGTGTGTATACATACATACATGCATGCATATATATATATATATATATATATAGAGAGAGAGAGAGAGAGAGAGAGAGAGATTTCTGGCTTCACTTATTCAAACAATTGCTTCGTTGGTTGTGCATGTTTACACACACATTCTATCACAGTCTCAACTGCCAAAATCATTCTCATTGTCATACGTCGCATTTTATTGACTCCTGATCCCTACGTACTGAAACCCTACAATATATGAGATTGTTCAAAATGGGCGTACTCTGATTTTCTCATCAAATACATGTTAGGCTTTGGAATCATATTATGTGTGCATAGATCATTATTCATTGATAGGTTGAGAGCATACTGCTATGTAGGTTCTACCATGCAAACTCAATCCTCGACACTAACTTTGTTGCTTCGAAACCAGTTTCAAATAAATAAATAAATTTTCGTTTCTAAACTTTATCTGGCATGCATATGCCATAGACGAAAGTTTCTCACAGAAAAAGTTATTAATAGAAATGCTCATTAAATGAGTAATAAAGAGAAAAACATTGAAGTTTTTCTTTTTTTTTAAGTTCAATATACAAAACGTAAATGAGGTCCAGCTTGCCTGCAATGCATTGCCAATCCGAATTCCAGCAAAGAAGGTATGGCTCCCATTTTATCGATGAGAATTCGACACATCTCTTATCTTTAATAGCCACTTGAAAACTCCAAAATAATTTCCACGAAGAAATATCCCCAAACTCTACGTAACACAGCTCACATTAAGGTAAAAGAAAAGCACTATGTTTGGATGAGAGTGCTTAGAACTCCTCTGTGACAAGAAAAGAATGACTAAAATTACAAATATGTGAGAAGGTTCAGATACAAATGTACAGGCTTTGAATCAGACAGATAATCAGTATGCCTGATTTTGTTTCAACCTTCAGTTGTGTCCAAGTAGTGCAATGCACTGCTTTTATGGATAAACAGGCAAGGATTGGGATCGGCAAAATATCCATGATTCCAATTGAAATCCAGTAGGCAGAGAATAGGCAAAAGTAGGGATGTGCGAAATGGCATAGACACAAATTTGGGCCATGCTATGAATCAGGCAGACCATCAGCATACAAGGTTTTATTGAAGTCCTTAGCTGTGTCCAAGAAGTGCAAAAGGACAGCCATGATGACCGAACAGACAAACATTGGAATTGGCCCAAAAAGCCACAGAAAGAGGGGGAATGAAAAATAAAATGCACGCAAGCCAAGTGACCAGAAATGAGTACCTCTAGTGATGGCACGGTTAACATAGACAGGTGTGAGTCCAGGTGCAGTGTCTCCCAGAGGTATGTTCAAGAGAAAGCTTGCATGGCAATAATACCTGACTGCTTGAACGTTACAGAAGAAGGCAGCCAGGAAGCATACCAGTACAGCCAACAGCTTCAGTGATGATACAAGATCACCTTGGTCTCCAAGAACGAGGGGAGACTCTGTGAATGTACTCTTCTTGTTTGTGATTAGTACTGCAATAAGTGAGGAGAGTGTGATCGCTGCTGTTGCAAGAAGCGTGGAAGCCATTATGTTATTGCGAAGCGTTTGGACAGACAACACTCCATTCTTGGCGCTATCCTGTACACAGGCATTAATATGGAGGTGAGAGACCGGCAGATCCATGTACCTGCAGATGAACTCTCTATGATAACTTGGACCAAAAAAAATTCAGAACTTGACAGACATGTACATGTACGTACAGACGCATTCATTATGAAATTGCTGATTGGCATCAAAGAGTGCACATATAGATCTATGTTCATGCAATAAAAAACTTTCATCAACATATCCAGCCACGAATACTTGAGTGTGTGCGCTGTGTCCAAACATCTGTACCTACTTCATGCGCAAAAGTTATGTTTGTATTAACACAACCAATACACATTAAAGAGTGTGCACACATATGTTCATTCATTGACGAACTTTTATCAACATATCCAGCCACGAATGCTTGAGAGCATGCGCTGTGTGCATACATGCTGTGCGTACTTGATGCCCAAAAGTAATGCTTGGATTAACACATCCAATACGCATTCACATACAAAACCCTAAAACTCTCTGTCTATTTGTATTCATACACAAGTGAATAGGCATTTATTAACAAGCTGTCGTGCACACATACAAGTTTACAACTTACAACCGTGCATTCTATGAATCAATACATTATAGGCGCATGGATGTCTATCCAATGAACGGCCTGCAACGGCACGTGTTACTTGCAAAAAATAGTGTTAAACATTTTGTCAGACATAGTGTTAAACAGAAGAATTCGACAGAAATCTTTCATACACAGAACAAGATGTGCAGCTTTCAGAGCGAAGATGTATAAAATGAAGGTGCAAAGCGCATCTCACCGACATCATGGTGCACACCCAGACACGCCGATTCAGATCGTTCACACCGATCACCGTGGAATTAGGGTGCTTCCAGATGCGGTAGGCAAGCTGCCCGTGATACAAAAGCAAGACGAGTAAACCCGAGGGCACAAGCACCACGTCCAATATGCTCTCGCTCCACGCCATTGTCTGCGCGTCGGTCTGAGTGATTGCATTGGCTTACCCTTGTCGCTCCTCTGCGCATGCGTATCAATGTTGTCATCCTATCAGCACATCGACTAGTGGATTGGAAAATTCACTCTGTTTAGCATATTGAAGTCATGCTCGTTGAGCGTAACCTTCGAGGAAGCAGTAGCGTCACATGGAGCCCATGACTTCAAAGTTTCGCCTTCCATATCTTGAACGAGAGCCCAAATTTCAGAGTATCTTGTAACGAATCATCGAAAAAAAAGTAAATCTTTGAGATAGTACAAATTACAATGTTCAACCCAGCAATTGGAATTTATGAGAGAGTTAAAAAAAAGGAAATTGGTTTTCCATAGGAAAAAGGATAGATTAGACCTAGAGTAGTATCCAAAAATTTTAAGAAAGTCCATCAACTATTTGGCCTAGGCCTACTATAAGACAAGACAAGACAAGAGGTGTCACAGAAGAATTTGGTTCAAACAAACGTGATCAATCATGTGGAAAATCATGTAGTTTTCTTCTTACATAGACTTTCACCATGTACAAAAAATCACAAATTTGCCAAAGTGATTTTTTCGAGGAAGTTTCAAAGGTTTGTGTTATCATATTCAAAATTAAATATGATATGACCATGTTGGCTAGCAGCGCTCAAGACCAACATGGTGTAGCTGTAGCTTTACCTCGGTGTAGCTGTAGCAAAACCATGTAGGTGTAGCTGAAGCAATCCAAAAGATGAACAGGAGTCGAGTGTGCATAATGTAGTGTTCATGTCTTGATCTTCTTGATTGAAGGTCCAAGGTTCAAGACCCACATATTTGCTTCATTGCAGCTTATGAATGTGGGAGATAAAGGGGGTCCATAGGCGTGTGCATTGTTCTTTGAGATTTCAATCCTAAAAGAAGATGTCAAAGATCAAACTTAAGAAAAAAAGGGTGAAGAGATAGTCCCAAGGCCTTTCGCACAATAGTGGATTCATGCCCTCCCTTGGAGAACAAGGGTTCAACTCTAGCTTTGGCTAAGGTCTAAGGGACACCTATTTTTGAGATATCAAGCTCAACATCTACTGATCGAGGATGACACATATCACTTTTTCATTGCTCTAATATGTATAGTGGTCATGATGGTATATGTCAGGGATACATTAGTGAGTTTTATTAGATTTATCTACCGAGAGTCATGGCACATTTTTTTTCTTGCCAGCTCACTCATTCGCACACATTAGGATTTTCCTTATGTATTGTTCTTTATATATTGCACCAGTTGTATTGTTGTATTAGGTCATTCTTGTACATTCTCTTTATGTACTAGAAGAAGAAGAAGAAGAAGAAGAAGAAGAAGAAGAAGAAGAAGAAGAAGAAAATCATTCTTCCTTGCCTCAATATCTATGTGCACCTCTCTTTGTGTGTTAGAGTGTGTGAGAGCTCTCTTCCTTATCTCCTTTCTCTTGACATGGTATCAAAGCCAGTGTGGCTATAGAGAGCTCATGGAGAAGGCTAATAGTGAAGAGCATAGAAAGCGTGCTTCACAAACAATCTCAAAATACTACGCAATTTGATGTGAAGGTAGACAGTAAAACACGTCAATTTGCATAACTGTAACTTGCATTCTATTTTCCAACACTCAGATATCTCATATCCAAAATTTCAAGTGATTCCGTGTACAGTTGATACACAAAAACTATGGTTTTTTGAGATCAACTATCACATCACAATGTGATATTGTTTAAGAAGAGGTACTACTTCTAGTGTTTTTGCAATGCTGTGAATTATTGAAAAAATGGCAAATGCTGATGGAATGAGCCAACTTATGAAAGATAACTTATGATGTCTTCAAGGTGGTGAAGAGTCTTCAAGTGATGAGCAGCACAATCCTCATAGGGGGCAGTTAGCCCATCAACTTAAAGAGAAGCATGAGGTGCTCTTTGTTGCCAAGTATGCCTTCATCCCAATGAATGGTTAGTTGGAAGATTGTCTAACTAACACAACCTTTAAAAAAATCTTTAAACAAGTATTAGCTTGAAAAACTAGTCCAAAATTTAGCTCCAAGCTGAAGATAGATGATCCACCTTCAATTGTGGAGTCCCAAAACTAGAAAATTACACATGCAAAGCAAGTGGATTGTATTGATTGAAAAGAGGCAAACAATAAACATGTATGCCCTATAAATTTGGTTGCTCACTTGAGAGAAACATCAAGTCCTACAAAACTATGTTCATCTTAAGATTATGCCTCATGAAGATCTTCCCTCCATGTCTAGGTTCCTAGCATATGCGTTAGATTTTGGACACAATCCCATAAGGGGGTAGTCACAAAATCAACAACGAAGATCTTAAAATCCTTGCAATCCAAGAAAAAATAACTCCAAAAGGCAAGGAGCCCATTGGCAATAATAACTTATAGCTCTCTACCTCTCTTGCATCTTTGCCATGCCACAATCATATAGTCATCCCTAATGTGTTATCAAACCAGTGCATGTGGGACAAGTTGCATTATAAGGTATGAGAGATGTGGTCCTTTGCGTGCAGTTAATGAGTGTGCAATGATCTATGTTCCTTGTTTTGTGTATAATATGCTCACATAGGTATGGAGTAAGTTCTCTAATATAATGAGGAAGTTTTGTGGTGATTGGATAGTCATGCTCAGAAGAGTACACAAAAAATGTTTATGTGTGAAAGTGATGGAGCCATCAAACATAAACTATCATTCTCAAAAATACATGGTTTTCAATCATTCAAATACATGTGCATAGTTGGTACTTCTACCACCATGAGGCCTCACTAGATAGTTCACATGTGGAGGTGTGGAGTATTGGACATCATCCCCATATGGGTAGTCACAAAACTCCATACCAAATACTCGGTGCTCCAAGGCATCAAATGCTTGTGTGAAGCCAAAACTTTGCACAAATTTTCATATTTTCGCAAGCTTTCTTACTGCAAGCTCGCGAATGTGCACAAATGCATTCGTTTTTCCACTCCTCCTCCCCTATTTTCTCCCTTCGACTAGCACCCTCCCACTCTCACTTTCACATTTACTCTACACTTTTCATGAGCTACAACTCTCTCACACTCTCTCTTCTATCTCATAGGAAAACACTTGCACACATATAACAACCCTTTCCTTTGCTCTTTTTCTCACTTCCTCACCTACCGAGAGTCACCTCTATGACAAAACTTACATGCCCGTGCATAACCTCATATACACTAAAATAATCAACCCACACACTTAGGGGCAAATACTCATACACAACTACCCGACCCTCCTTTGGTTTCCCCACATATGAGAATCCAACAATAGTAAAGTCTCTTTCCCTCTCTCTCAATCCCAAACACACATATTCTAACAAACTCACTTCCTCTCTCTCCTTGAGTTCACCGAATATGTCGAGTTGAGTTCAGAAAGAACAAGACAAAGGGGCTCCAAGTGCAGTGGTCATAAGAGCTAGGAGTAAGCCTAAGACTTATTCAAAAAATTTAGAACCTTTATTGTATTCAATGTTTACCTATAATCATGCACATTCATTTATGTCAAGAGGTTCGTCTTTTGTCATGGGAACACTAGCTTAAAGAGGGAAGGTGTTTTGCCCCATAGTGAAAGTGAAATATTTCTACCACGATGCTTTCTTGCAAGAGCATGCTTTAATGGTATTCCGAGTGAACACATTCATATGAACATGATATCGAATGCATCCATAAACCTGTACTTCCATGTGTACTAGGGGGAGATATAGTTTTTATCTCTATTCATCATAGAAATTAATCATAAGTATTAGCAAAAGAAACCTCATCCCTTTTTTGCTAACATTTTGTTATTTTGAAAACTCCAAATGAATACACTAGGTACAACACATAAGTACAACGTCTTATATATTATACGGTGGAGAATTCGCCACATGAGAACCAACATTTTGATCTTGATCTTGATCTTGATCTTGATCTTGATGACGAGATGTCAGATAGACATGAACTTCAAATCTTAACGCAGCCTTGTCCAAGTCAGGCATCACTTTTTGTTAAGTGTGATATGATAGTCCATGTTCACCTTGATTCTAGGAATTTTGGACAAGCAATCGCCGTTGTGCCAAATAAGACCTTCATGGCACGGCAGATCCCACCCAATGAGGAGTTGAGCTTTTTATCATTTCCATGCAAAACATCTGCTCTGAAGGAGAATCCATTCTTCGTAGTTCACTTTTATATTCAACCCAGCATGAGCGGGAACCACGTGGTGATTTAAGCCTCTTTGGTTTATTCCTCTCCGGGTGACAATATTTTTTATAGCTCAGTGTATGGATATTTTAGCCAAACTAAGAGTAACAATGAACTCGAAGAGGGAAAGTCTACCCCTCATTGTGAACATCATAAACGAACATGTGATTTAAACTTCAATAAAAAAATTGTACATGGAATTGCATACAGAAACACATATCTAGCTAGTATCTCAAACCTTTTCATAAGTGCAATGAAAAGCATGACATACCATGCCCTTTTTTTGCTCATGCATCCATTGAATCACGACATAACAGCCCTCAGGAAAGATTGTACAACTACGGCCTTACTTCTAACCTTTTTTTTTTTAATGGAAGTTCGGCCAAGGCCTATTCCTCTAGGCTTTAACTTTGAAATTGCAACTGTACAAGGAAGGGCATAATACTCATGGGACTCCCCTTATCCCACAAGAACAAGGGTTAACATAGCTGGGTTAGACTGCGGTCACAACTACCGCGGGGCAAAACAAACGGTGGCACATCAGCCACAAGATACAACTTTCCATGATAAACATGTCCCTTTCAACCAAACTTGAAAATTGTATGATGCCGAGGACTTCAATGAAGATAATTCACATTGGTTTATTTGTTGGAGGGTTGTTTGCGTCTTTTACATGAATCATGACCTCCAGTTTTAGCTGCCTTCCTCTGTAACCCCTTCTTCAACTTTCAACCCAATGTGTAGTCATGTCCTTCTGCTTGAGCAACTTCTGAATCTCATTTTGTGCCATCAATCTTTTCTTCGTGCAAGGCCCTCCCCTAAAAATGTGAACTCTCGAGCAAATGGAAAGCACTAATATTTCCACTTCTGGACCTTTTCGTGAGCTCTATTCTGAGTACTTGAATGAATTTTCTGAAGAGTTGCAGATTCCATCTATGGCGCTTGTAATAGCAACCACTTTTACTTTAACAATTCTTCTTTCATCCTTATGTTCACTTCAAGAGCTCTCAATGTCAGTGCATACTCAGCAAAGATAGTTCTCATGTGGATTCAGCCATCTCCAATCCTCAGCCATAGAAAGCATAAAAACGAGAAAACAGGTGAAAAAGAAAAAAGACCTATGAAGTTGCCTCTTGCATATCAACAAAAAAAAACCCCTCCTTCCCTTTTTTCCTCAACATTATCCTCTCTCCTCCAAATGGATGTGGCCACATTCAGCCACTCCTCTAACAAAAAAACGGATGCCAAACACCTCTTAATGCCCCATTTTTTTTCTGTCAAGGGTGGCCACACCGACAACAAGGGTTAGAAAAAATGGGCCTCTCCACACGTGCACTAAAGCACAAAAGAAGAAAACCAAACGGAAGAGGTCTTATCATATAAACCTTTTGCCTTTTGCTACTCTTATCATTGACGAGTTCGCGCTACACACAAAGATTAGCGTCCTATTTTCCACCCATCCACGCCCGAGCTGCTGTCCTTCCAATTTTCGTAAGAGAGACTACTCAAAGTAGTATCATAATATATATACATTCTTACTCAATCTTCTACCTTTTAAACTTTCCCATGTGGTAATACACTATGATCTACCATAGGCCATGATGTGAATAACCCATGATGTGACATTTCCTTCCCCTTGAAAGTATTTTCGTCCTCGAAAATGTAGATGAAATGTCCGTATTGGTAGAAGAAAGTGCTCGGACTCCCCTGAACCCCATGTTTTCAATGTACATGGTCATCTCTGTGTGTTGTTTCCCCATATCCTTCCCCTTAAGAAGTCTCATATGAGATCATCTCAAAGGTGGGAAACCCGTCTGAGTGGTGTCTATTATCTCCCATGTACACTCCAACTCCAAACTATCACTTCCATGACATACAACATCATCCAAATGACCTAAGTCCATATGATGTATCCTCTATGGAGTAATAATATGAAAAGGGAGTGTAAAAGTGTCAAACTTATAAGCTTGACCGTATCATTATGGAGATAATAAACCATAAAATCCTCTAAAATATAGAACAAAGTCCCATAACAAGTGATTCCAAACCCATCTAATACTAAATGATAGATTGCCCTCATACCACTCTAGGTCTTGCTAACCTTGAGTGTAATCACAAATAGTACTTTTGTCTAAACTACCTTTTGAACTATGCAATTCCATCATCTAGCTCATATATAAGAATTTCTTGATAGTAAAATGCAATCTCTACATTTCACCAACCAAGAAGTCTGTGGTTTGTCATCCTTTACCATTGGACTAAGTTCTATTGAAAGAGCATCTATTGACACTAGTGCAAACTCTAAAATATTCTCTTCCCTATAGTTTGCCATATGAATGCAAAAGCATTCCCTTTGAGATTCAGATAATCCCTAAGTACCCATTCTCCTAACTGATGCTCACACATCATCCTCATGATGAAGCATTAACTAAGATTTTGGTACCCCAATAGGTTAGGTACATCCCTACCTCCCACTTTCCCTTTCCCTTTAAAAGAGATTCTATTGAATCCATTTACTCTACTCATAACTGAGAACATGTACATAAGTTCTCCATGTTTTCCTTCGAAACTAGTGGAGAAAGAGACTCCCATGTGAAGGAAAATTACATTGAAAAGTAGAGTAAATGAATTCCTTCTGAAATAAAGACTAAGAGATGTTTCCCAGACACCTCTTCTGTCTAAAGGAAAACATACTCTATTCTTCTCCTATGAAGAAATATTGTTTTCCTTTCCTTCTTTCTCTCTCAAAGAGCGGGAGCTAAAGTGAGACCACTGAACTAAAGTGAGATCTCTCGTCGATCTCTTAGCTGATACCCACTTTCTCCTTTCCTTAAAAGAGAAACTCATGAATTTATTTAGTCCTCTCTTCCATAACTAATGGATAATCTTTCATTACACATATTCCTATGAAGATGGAGAAGAGATCTCCCCTAACCAATGAAGGTATATGTAGTGAAGAGTGGAGAAAATAAATTCCTAATAAGGGTCAAAGCCCTCTACTAAAATGGTCAGCGATGATGTGACATGATACCATAAACACATGTGTATCCATCGTAAAAAACTATCTCTGCCAACCATACTCTGTGGATGGATCTATACGATCCCATGAAACTCATGGAACTTTCCTTCCTAAAAACCTGAAAATGAATATGTGATACTAATGGTGATAAAATCACCCATCACATTCTCTATTGGAAGAATAAATCTTCCCTAAATTATGAAGGATAGCTGCCTATCCTAAGGAGATGTCTACTAAGAGCTCTCCTTTGATCTAGTGAGACATGACGCAATGAATGATGAGTCCTTTTCTCCCTGGCCATAGAAGAAGAGTGCTCAAAGGGAAGTCATTTCCACCATCCCAAACTAGTGAAAACTTCTTCCAATTCACAGTGTCATACCTATACTAAACCAAATATATATTCCATGTAATGGAATATGTAGGTGGACTTTAATGAATCCCATATCCTAAAATCATGTAGGTGGACTTTAATGAGTCCCATGTCCTCGAACTAGTTAGTTTGGTTCTAGTCAATAATGTGACAATGGATATCCCCTTCTGTTCCAAACCACTCTATAGGTCCCGATATACATATATATATGTATTGGGTACCCCAACTATTCCTGACTTAGGGATCTATGCTCTATACCATAGAGCTAGTGCCATGCCTATGGCCTTCCTAATCATCACTCAAATCACACAAACACCCGTCGATGTTGTCTCATGAAACCCATCTTTGTGATCCCATCTTATTGGTTTCCTTAGTAGTGTGGCAAAAATGCTTCACTACTTGCTCAAGTGATGTGCATGAGTGAAACTAGTCACTCTTTGGGTATTCGTGGTAATACCCCATAGTCTCCTAATCATCATGTGAGACTCTTGTGAAGATAAGTAAATCTTCAATAACTTGGAGATTATCAAACTGTATCTCCCATGCCTGTATGCAACTTCCTAAAACCTATAGGATTGCTTGTGCACATTACTAATGGTGAAAGTGTAGCTCCTTCCCTTAGCAATCCTATGGTCTAAATCCATAAGGATTATGTGTAGGGATCCTGTTGCTACTGAAGTTGCCTTATGTATAATACTCTGATGGTACTATGTCCATCAACTACATGCTTACAAGCATGCCTAGGACTTATTGATGTTTGCAGAAAAGGCATGTTACCATGCCATAGCATTCTTATTTAAAGGCAAGTGCGTATATGACGCTATGCAATGGGAAAAATTTTGACAAAATTTCCCCAGGAAATGGAATCCCAAAAAATTTAAACCATAAGCTCAGTGGCACACAGGCCACCCAACAACATAGGGCTTGACAGGCCCATGGCATGCACGCCATAAACTTATATGTGGACTCCATAACCTGCAAAAACATAAAATGCTAGCAACACAATCTGTGTTGCATAACCTTGCATTTCCTGGAATCCTGTTTCCTGCAAACAATCAAAAAGTGTACTTCCTGCATGTTGATCCATAATTTTAAAATTCAAACAATGATCAACATTTGATGTATGCAATCCAATCTATGCATGTACATACAGAACATGCCATAACATAAAGTAAAATGCCTGAAGCATAAAGTATACGTTCCTGAATAGTTTTGGTTTTGGAATTACATGCATCGAATTCTTCTCGATGTGCTTCGAGACCTCTGCACCTTCCTCCTCAGGTCCTGACATAAACTTTGAAGTGTCCGAAAACATCGGCACACTCCCCAAAACATAAAGGATGGTCAAGTGATTACAAAAATAATGCAAATTTAGTCAAAAAAATGCATTAGTAATCCTTCTTTAGACCTACAAAAGCACTTTAGGACTTGGAAATGTTCATAAACTGAAATATTTAGCATGTGCAAAGATCTCGAAGTGAAATTAGTCAAATCGCCTTCCCGGTTTGAAAGATATGGCTCTAGGAAGGTAGTCACCAAAAACTATTCAGACTTTGCAGACCTGTTCAGACATACAAAAATACTTATTTTTCAAAAATTTTTTTAATAAACTAAAAATAGATCTTGTGCTCTTCAAAACGAGCCATAGTTACGTCCAATTTGGAGTTTTTTAGCCCAAGATATGGCCATTCCAAGCGGAACATGCCAAACTAGTGGACTGTTGGAGGGGCTGGAAAAAGTGTGAAAATGTGATTTTTGGGGTGTCCAAAAGCATTCTTCCATCTAGCAAATCCTAAAATTCTCTCCATAACCTCATAGAGTGGTATATGAAGATTCTTGGACCTATTTTCACTTTTCCAAATCCTCCCTTCATGCATGCTAATTCGCTCCCCAAAAGGGCCTAAATCAAGGTTTTTGCTTTCATGCAAAAACTTAAATGGGAGCTTTTAACAAGCTTCTAATCCATCCTAATGTGGATTTTTCTTGGTTTTTCTCCCTTTCCCTTTGAAAGAGATTCTATTGAATCCATTTACTCTACTCATAACTGAGAACATGTACATAAGTTCTCCATGTTTTCCTTCGAAACTAGTGGAGAAAGAGACTCCCATGTGAAGGAAAATTACATTGAAAAGTAGAGTAAATGAATTCAATAGAATCTCTTTCAAAGGGAAAGGGAAAGTGGAATAGATTCCACTACCAGAGCTCTTTTTCTTAGAGGAGATTACACAGAGAGACAATGAGAAAGTGAAACTCTCTCTATGTCTCTCTGTGTAATCTCCTCTAAGAAAAAGAGCTCTGGTAGTGGAATCTATTCCACTTTCCCTTTCCCTTTGAAAGAGATTCTATTGAATCCATTTACTCTCCTCATAACTAAGAACATGTACATAAGTTCTCCATGTTTTCCTTCAAAACTAGTGGAGAAAGAGACTCCCATGTGAAGGAAAAATTACATTGAAAAGTATAGTAAATGAATTCCTTCTGAAATAATGACTAAGAGATGTTTCCGAGACACCTCTTCTATCTAAAGGAAAACATACTCTATTCTTCTACCTTTTAAACTTTCCCATGTGGTAATACACCATGATCTGCCATAGGCCATGATGTGAATAACACATGATGTGACAGGTCTCATAAAAAAACATGCAAACGAATTCTCACACATTCTAATGTCTTCCATTCCTGCCACTAGCATTGAAGGTCAAGAATATGTAAGAGTGTGATAGGTGGTTCCCTTTGGCTTCATTTATTTGGAAACACGAAATTGCTTCTTCATTACATTGAGATTCAAGGAAGCCCATGATCAAATAATTTCGTAACAAAACATCTCGGTTTGACAACTCCTTGAATACTTGTTGTGCCTTGTTCCTGGCTCGAGTCATACCACATGCCCTCAAACATATGAGTGAATGAACATATTTTGTATTGACATTTTTCTTTTCCAAAATACCTACAACCAAACCTTTTCGTGCCAAAATAGAAACATATTAGTGCAAAAAATAATCATCTTTTTGATTGGCTAACAAGCATCATCAGATAGAAATGAACCACAGTAAAAAATTCTTGCACATATGGCACTGAAAGATATCCATTAGCATGTAACATAGATTTCAAGTTCATGCAACCCAAATATAGCATTTATATAGGAGGAGAGTCTTGGACACCATCCCCATGGAGGGGAAGTCACAAGAATCTTCACCTCTCACCCAAGAGTACACCAACCTGCAATTGTAAAGCATATATAGCAATTGATAGCATAAAGGTGCCAACCAAACAACAGTTGTCATAAGAGACTATAGCATCTCTTGGAACTTGTAATTATTTTTAGGTGAGATTCCTATAATTATCTTGAAAATTCATTTGCAATTGACAACTGCACGTAAGAGGTCACATGATTAATAACAAAGTTCAATGATATGAAGTATTTCTGTGGTGATGCATGATAGTGGACTCTCCTTCTTGAGAGCTCTGCAACGATACCCTTGCTGTAGAAACCCAAACTCTAGCACCATAGATAGTACTCCACACAAGGGGTGCATAATACATCAAAAAATACACAATACAGAGAGCACGACACAGATTTCTTAGGTTATACAAATTCAGTCGAGCTTACAATTTGTGGTTGACCAGACCATTATATGTTTCATTAAAGAACATATACAAAAGTGTCCGGCACCATTTGGATTTTCACATGGAAACTAATGGTAGCAATATCCCACATGGAAACTAATACAAAAGAATATATACAAAAAGTGTCCGGCACCATTTGGATTTTCACATGGAAACTAATGGAAACTAAAGGCCAATATGGCCAAAGTGACTATGGGAGAAAAATAAAGAATGATAAAGAATACCTGAGTGTAAGTATACAAACTATACCTCCCACCTAATGGACATGTTACATAGTATAAAAGTAACTGTGTAAGATCATGAATCAAGTAACCCCCATCAAGTGACAACACTGTTGAAAGCTATCTTGTGGTAGATCATTAGTCAAAGCATCTACAACATTATCTCGAGTATGAGTCTTCTCAAGAATAATGTGCTCAGTGGCAGAGCAATCTCTAATGAAGTGATACCACACCTCGTCACCCATCTCAGTACTATTCCCCCCGAAGCTGGCTTAACTGTGGCAATCTCTTGCCACTAACCTACACTCTTGTGGTATTCGAAGAAGGGGAAAGACTAAGGTTAACATTACTTGAACATTTTTTGGTCCTTCAAAGCTTCATTCTTTGCTTTCAAAGCCTGTTTCTGAAGCATTTTTGGGGTGTCTTTTGGAGCCATTTTGGAGTACTTTCACACATAGTTCTCTTCAGGTCCAAGAAAATCAAGAAGAGTATCCTTTGTACTTCTTCAACAATAAATATCAACCTTTGGGCTGTGTTTTCAGCCACACTCATAAAACTACAGGTTTCTCGAAAGGTTTTTAGTTTTAGTGGGAGCAATCACTGCAAATTTATGTAGGTTTTTGAGCATAAAACATCAGAGTTGACAGACACTTGCAAGTGTTGTTGGCTAGTTTTTGGCTGTGCATTCAGCCTTTTAGTGTCATTTTATTGCATATATTGAGCACATACACACCATGTATGCTTCTATGGATACCGCTTATGTACGTCCATGTGGTCATTGATATAGCAATTACATTTTTTGCATAAAGCCTTTTACGTTTGATAAAGAGGGCCGTGGTGAGGTTTTCTTAGCTGGGAGACACCTATATGTTGGGGTCTCTTCGGTGATGCAAGTGGAAGACTTACCCAGCCTCGCCATAGGAGATGTATGATAGTTGTTCATAGGTGCTTGATAAGCCTAGTTGGCTTCTATTGGGTAACTGATTATATGCAGTGGAGTCAATGATTCGCTATGCAGGTAAACATGTCAGTACTTGCAATTTGATGATATTTTGACACTGGCATACACTCATTTTGTAGAGGACACTCTGGAAAAATCTTTCCAGATTTTTGGTTTTGTCAACTATACACTGGTCGATTTACTCCATTGATACACTTATTCATTGGTGTTTGGACTCTTCTAGCTCCATTATCATTCTATTCATTTCTCTACCATCATGGCATCAGAGGTCTCTGACACATCTGGTGGATCACGGTCTAGTGCCAGTGTTCCGAGGAGGAGCTATAACTTGCAAGGCAAAGAAAATTTTGAGATCCAAAAATTTGATGGCACAAACTTTGCTCTATGGAAGAATGAGATTAAAGATGTGTTGATTCAAAGGAGGCAATGGAAGCTAGTAAATGGGATTTCAAAGAAGTCTGCTGACATGGATCAAGATAATTGGGATGAGTTAGATGAAATGGCCAGGGCTACTATTCGCTTGCACCTAGCAGATAATGTTTACTTTACAGTATTAGACTATGAAAGTGTAGAGGAGCTTTGGACAAAGTTATGCAATACATATGAAAAAGAGATAACATCAAATAAAGTGTATCTGATGAGAAAATTATATGACCTTCGCATGAAAGACACAGATAGTGTTGCTGCTCATCTAAATGAGTTTGATGCTATATTCTCCTAGTTGCAGGACTAGAAAATGGATATGGATAATGAAATGAAGGCAGTATTGTTGTTATTCACCTTGCCATCATCATGGGATACCTTTTGCACAACTATTAACAATAGTGCACCTGGTGGTAAACTCATGTATGATGACATATGTAGAGCACTCTTGACTGAGGAGATTCATAGAAAATCTATGGTTGGCACTCAGAGTGGAGATGCATATAATGTTTGTGATTCTTACCAAGGAAAGAATCAGCAATGTTGCAGGAGCAAGAACAAGGAAAAGAATGATGAACAGAATAAGAGTAGAAGTAAATCAAGGAAGAGGGATATCGAATGCCATTATTGTCATAAGAAAGGAGATATAAAGAAATATTGTTATGTGTTAAAGAATGGTAAAGGTAAAGGATAGAATGTTGCTGGGCATGTTAAATAGTTACCTGCACCATCTACTTTGACTGTGAAGATTGAAGAAATTAATGCTATTTCTGATGATGCTAATGTGTTGACACTTCATAGTACTATGCCAATTGAGGCTCTTATGGCTGATTCTCTTTCCCACATGTGGTTGCTAGATTTTGGTGCTTCTTTCCATGTGACACCACATAGAGAATGGTTCTCTAATTATGCAACAAAGTCTCTTGGTACCATGAGACTTGGTGACTCTAACCAGTGTGACATTGTGGGGATTGGAGATGTACTTGTGCAATTCATTGATGGTTCAAAATTTACTATGCATAATGTATGCCATGTACCTAAGTTATCACACAGTTTGATGTCAGTTGGTCAACTTGATGACCTTGGTTACAAGGTGGTCTTCTATGCTCAGTCCTTTTGTATATCAAAGGGCAATATGGTTATTGCAAAAGGAAACAAAGTTGGATCACTTTATCCTTTATTTGTATCACAGAAAGAAAACTTGTTAGCTGTTACTGAACAGCATATGCTTGTATTTGGCATGGTTGTTTGGGCCATATATCTCATACTGGAATGGAAAATCTTTCTCATTCTGGCTACTTACCTGTGTTATCTTTCTCTGATTTTTCATTTTGTGAGCATTGTCAATATGGAAAGCAAACTAGAAATGTGCATAGAAGGCACATTGACTCTTCAATTCAGCCTTTAGATATCATTCATAGATTTGTATGTGGTCCTATGCCCACTAGGTCCTTAGGTGGTTCTCTTTACTTTGTCACTTTCATAGATGATGCTACTAGAAAAGTTATCCTATCAAATCAAAGGATGAGGTATTCCCTACTTTCAGAAATGGCTTGTTTCAGTTGAAACCGAAAAAGGAACTAAGCTTAAGGCTTTACATTTAGATAATGGGGGTGAGTATACCTCACATGAATTCAACCTTTTCTATCAATCTAGAGGGATTTGTAGAGAGTTTACAGCTCCTTATACCCCAGTACAAAATGGTGTAGCTGAAAGGATGAATAGAACTATTCAAGATAGAGTAGTTTCTATGTTGCATCATGCAAACCTCTCACAAGGTTTTTGGGCAGAAGCAGTATTGATTGCAGTTCATGTGATTGACCTTTCACCTAGTACTGCCAAAGGTCTGAAAGCGGCACAAGATTTATGGATAGGGAAGCCACCATATTATGATCATCTTCAAGTTTTTGGGTGTGAAGCATATGTTCATATACCCAAGAATCTTAGACAAAAGTTGGACCATAAGTCAAAGAAATGCATTGTTCTTAGATATGGTCGAGAAGGGACAATTTGGATATCGCTTATGGGATCCTAAAACATGGTCAGTGATCAAAACTAGTGATGTCATTTTCAATGAGTCTAAGATGCATAAACAGCCCACTAAGGAGGTTGAAGTGAGAAGAGTGGTGTTTGAGGATACTAGTCCTCCACTTAGCATACATAAAAAAGCTGCACATAGGGACGTTCAAGAGAATGTCCAATTTGATCAGTCTGCAGATGTTCCTCTTCCACAGCCATTGAGACACTCTGCAAGTGTCTCACATCCACTTGATAGATATGTGCCAAGTTTATATTTTGTTATGCTAACAAATGCCGATGAGCCTTCTTGCTACAAAGAGGCTATGTAGACAAAGGATCCTGTCAAGTGGGACTGTGCCATGAAGAGTGAGCTGGATTCTATTCATAAGAATGGTACTTGGGATTTAGTACCGTTGCCAAAGGGCAGTAAAGCTTTACCATGTAAATGGGTATATAAGTTGAAATTCACATCAGATAGTGCTTCTCCAAAGTATAAAGCCCGACTTGTTGCAAAGGGTTTTAAGCAACAACATGATGTTGGCTTTGAGGAAATCTTCTCTCTAGTGGTCAAGATGACTACCCTGCGCATGTTGGTTGGATCCGTTGCAATGGAGTGCTAGTCCAAATGGACGTGAAAACTGCTTTCTTGCATGGAGATCTTACAGATGAGATCTATATGGATCAACCAGAGGGTTATGTAGTTCCTAGCAAGGAAAGTCTAGTTTGTAAGCTCAAGAAGAGCTTGTATGGACTTAAACAGTCCCCTGGAGAATGGTACCAAAAGTTTGATGTTTTTATGAAGTCCCAAGTCTATTTTCGAAGCAATGAGGATCATTGACTCTACACAAAGAGATGCTCAGATGGTAGCTTGATATGCTTGATACTTTATGTCGATGATATGTTGATTGCTGGGAAGTCCTCTTATGACTTGTCGATTCTCAAAAAGAAGTTGAGTCAGGCATTTGATATGAAGGATTTGGGGGATGCCAAACATATTCTTGGCATGTGCATTACTCGTGATAGGAGAAAAAGATGCATATACTTGTCTCAAAGTGAGTACATATCCAAAGTACTTCACAGGTTCAATATGCAAGGTGGAAAGGCATTGAGTACACCTTTACCCACATATGTGAAATTGAGAAAAGATGATTGCCCCAAATTAGATGAGGAAAAGGAATTCATGACCAAAATTCCCGATCAGTCTATTGTTGGTAGTCTCATGTATGCTATGGTAGCTATGAGACCAGACATTGCATTTGCAGTGGGAGTTGTGAGCAGATATATGTCTAATCCTGGCAAGAAACATCGGGAAGCAGTCAAGATGATTTTGAGATATCTGAGTGGCACTAAGGACAAGTGTCTATGCTTAGGTAGAGGGAAAGCATCCATTATTGGTTGCACATATTCTGACTATGCTGATTGTGTAGACAATCGTAAGTCTACATCAGAGTACATTTTTCATTTTGCTGGAGGTGCTATGTATTGGAGATCTTGTCTTCAAGAATGTACAACTGTTTTCACCACAGAAGTAGAGTATGTTGGAGCAAGTGAGGCATGTAAGGAAGCATTGTGGATTTCTCATCTTGCTTGTGATATGGGTTTACCTCAACATGTACCTCGTTTGCTCAGTGATAGTCAGAGTGCCATTGCTTTGGCTAAGAGTCTAGTCTATCATGCAAAGACCAAGCACATTGAGGTGAGGTATCACTTCATTAGAGATTTCTTAGCCATTGAGCGCATTATTCTTGAGAAGGTTCACGCTCGAGATAATGTTGCGATGCTTTGACTAAAGCTCTACCATAGGATACCTTTCGACACTGTTGTCACTTGATGGGGGTTACTTGATACATGATCTTACACAGTCACTTGTATATTGTGTAATATGCCCATCAGGTGGGAGTATAGTTTGTATACTTACACTCAAGTATTCTTTATCATTCTTTATTTTGCTTCCATCGTTACTTTGGCCATATTGGCCTTTAGTGGGAGATTGTTACCATTAGTGTCCATGTGAAAGGCCAAATGGCCATTGGACACTTCTTTGTATATGTTCTTTAATAAAACATATAGTGGTCTGGTCGTAAGTTCGACCGCATTTGTAAGACCTAAGAAGTTTGTCTTCGTGCTCCCTGTGTATTGTGTTATTCTTGTGAGCCTCTGTGTAGAGTACCGTGTGTGGCCCTAGGAGCTGAGTTTTCTACTTCATGATAACTGAGGTACATGGTGTACATTATGCATAGTAAATTTTGAACCATCAATGAACTGCACAACCACATCTCCAATCCCCACAATGTCACATTAGTAAGGGTCACCAAGTCTCATGGTACCAAGAGACTTTGCTGCATAATTAGAGAACCATTCTCTATGTGGTGTCACATGGAAAGAAGCACCAGAATCTAGTAGCAACGTGTGGGAAAGAGAATCAGCCATAAGAGCCTCAGTTGGCCAAATGGCCACTAGACACTTCTTTTTATATGTTCTTTAATAAAACATATAATGGTTTAGTTAGCCACAGACTGTAAGTTTGACCGCATTTTTAAGACCTAAGAAGTCTGTCTTTATGCTCACTATCTACTGTGTTATTCCTACATATTCTACAGCCTTTGTGTAGAGTACCATGTGCAGCCCTAGGAGCTCAGTTTTCTACTCCGAGGATATCGTCGTGTAGCTCTCGAGAAGGAGAGTGCACTGTGGTGCATTGCCATTCAATTACTTCAGCAACTTCCATTGCAAATGCAATGTTTACTCTCATAGGTACCATAGCATACATGGGGCTACCAACAGTAGACCGATAAGGATTTTTTTTCATGAATTTATTTTCCTCATCGGATTTGAAGCGATCATTCTTGCTCAATTTCACATATGTGTGTAAAGGTTTACTCAATGCCTTTCCACCCTGCATATTGAACCTATGAAGTAGTTTGGATATGTACTTACTTTGAGACAAGAATATGCATCTTTTACTCCTATTACAACTAATGGGCATGCTAGGAATATGTATGGCATCCCCCAAATCCTTCATATCAAATGTCTGACTCAACTTTTTTTTAGAATTGACAAGTCATAAGAGCATTTCCCAACAATCAACATATCATAAACATAAACTATCAAGCATATCAAGCTACCATATGAGAATCTCTTTGTCTAGAGACAATGATCCTCATTGCTTCGAGAATAGCCTTGAGACTTCATAAAATCATCAAACTTTTGGTACGATTGTCTAGGGGACTGTTTAAGTCCATAGAAGCTCTTCTTGAGCTTACAAAATAGATTTCTTCTTAGGAACTGCATGACCCTCTGGTTGTTCCATATAGATCTCATCCATAAGATCTCCATGCAAGAAAGCACTTTTCACATCCATTTGGACTAGATCTAAGTCCTCCGTTGCAACAAATCCAAGCAACATGCACATGTTAGTCATCTTGACTACTAGAGAGAAGATTTCCTCCAAATCAATGCCATGTTGTTGCTTAAAACCCTTTGCAATAAGTCGTGTCTTATACTTTGGAGAAGCATTATCTGATGTGAATTTCAGCTTATATACCCATTTCCATGGGAAAGATTTGTTGCCCTTTGGCAAAGGTACTAATTCCCAAGTACCATTCTTGTTAATAGAATCTGATCCACTCTTCATAGCATGTTCCCACTTGACATGATCTTTTGTCTGCATAGCCTCTTTGTAGCAAAATGGCTCAGCAACACCTATTAGCATAACAAAATCCAAACTTGAAACATATCTATTAGGTGGATGGAGATACATGCAGAGAGTCTCAATGATTGGTGGATAGAAACATTTGCTGACTCATCTGATTGGAGATTTTCTTGACCATCCCTATGTGTAGCATTTTTATGCATGCAAATTGGAGGACTAGTATCCTCAAACGCCACTCTTCTCACTTCAACCTTATTAACGGGTTGTTTATGCATCTTAGACTAATTGAAAATGACATCACTACTTTTGATCACTGAACATGTTTCACAATTCCATACGAGATATCCAAATTGTCCTTCTCAACCATATCCAAGAAAAACGCATTTATTTGACTTATGGTCTAGCTTTTGTCTAAGATTCTTGGGTTTATGAACATATGCTTCACACCCAAAAACTCAAAGATGATCATAATATGGTGGCTTCCCTATCCATAACTCTTGTGCCACTTTCACACCTTTGCCAGTATTGCATTCTACCCAAAAGCCTTGTGAAAGGTTTGCATGATGCAACATAGAAACTACTCTATCCTGAATAGTTATATTCATCCTTTCAGCTACACCATTCTGTACTTGGGTATAAGGAGCTATAAACTCCATATGAATTCCTCTAGACTGATAAAAAAGACTGAATTCATGTGAGTTATACTCACCCCCATTATCTGAATGTAAAGCCTTAAGCTTAGTTCCTTTTTTAGTCTCAAGTAAAGCAATCCATTTTCTAAAAATATGAAATATCTCATCCTTCAATTTGATAGGATACACTCAGACTTTTCTAACAGCATCATCTATGAAAGTGACAAAGTAAAGAGAACCACCTAATGAACTTGTGGGCATAAGACCACACACATATTGTTGTTTTTAGGTCATTCTTGTACATTCCTTTTATGTAATAGAAGAAGAAGATCATTCTTAACACCGAGTCACAACAAAGGTGAACAAAGACATGTTCTCTATTCCTTTTTACCTAAAGACCATGATATAGCAATAAAGTGGGCATTTTACAATATCTAGAAAGCATCACTTGTTCTTGCTTGTAAATATTGACTAGAAGCTTGATCCCATATTCCAAGTAGTCAAGATAGATATAATAAAATTTTTGGTGCCATGAAAACTAGTTGTTCAGCACGATCAAGAATCCCACATCATGATCTTTGACAAGAGATTAGAGTTGAAGGTACAAGTAAGAGTTCGGGAAGCTCCTTCATTAAATCTATAACCTCAACAAGCACAGATTATAGCTGATTAAAAGCTACTCAAAAATCAGAGTACATGTGTTGCAAAAATCGGAACATTTTAACAAGGCAATTAAGATCATCCCCTTTGTATAGTTAAGATCGTCATTGAATGCTGGGCCATATTCACAGAATATGAAATAAATTTCACAAAAGCATTCCTAAGAGAAGATTATAATCAACAAAATTATACTAAAAAACATTCACACATTCATAAGAGAAATGCTTAAGATAAGTCAAGCTGAACACAAAGTGGAAGCAGAACTCGACATTATATTTCTATTAAAATGATGTTTTACATTTCATGTGTTTTACAAGAGTAATATGAATCTACAATAGAAGCTGATCATAGCTTTCCTCAGGCTCAAGCATAATGGGATCCTCTGGAACATTAGAACACATCTCCTTCCTCTCTTGCTCCAAATTGGCTCTTCAAGGTCAGCCATGTCCCCCGGTTCATCTGCAAGTGGGGGAACAGGCTCCCTTGAAGCCGGTTGGAATCTCTCCGTGTCTGCAATGTGCTTCCTTCCAACCTCTTGGTCTTCATCTGGGCATTCATTCAGCCCATTGATTCTCATTCTAGTGAAGCTCACTTGAGCATCATCCTTCTCCACAGCTATGCAGTGCTTGAACATCTTTAAGGAGCAAGCCAGAGTCGTTCCTGAAACAACAGAAAACCACTTAGAGGCCAATCAACATAATGACTAATGAAAATTGTTAAAATTGAAATTACTTGTGCCCGAAAAAAGGTCTAGGACCCAGTCATCATCATTGGAGAATAGTTGAAGCAATCTCATTATGAGCTTTTGTGGCTTCTGATAGGGGTTAACCAATGTCCTGTCCCTAGCTACATGATGAAGTTTCTTGGTAACAGCTGGGAACATGAGCACATTTGAGATCCCATTCTCATTGCAATGCTCCCTGACTCTGCTTTTGCTTACTTCATCATAATAGCCAACTGTAATGCATTCAGTGGAGCTCACAAACCTATGCAAAGGAGTGTGATTGACGTTTGTCTTCACCCTGCCAACAAGAACTATAAGTGACAGAGAGCATCATTAAAGCCATGGAGATAGAAAGAAGATTACTTACCACGTGAGGCACTCCACAGCATGACATCTTGCCTTCAGAGCAGTTGAAACAGAGAAAGACTGGTCTCTGCTATGGAAAATTACTATCCTCCAAAGAGGAGACATAGTCAACTCTGCAAAATCAGTGACCATCTTCCGAATCTGAGGGTGTTTGAAGGGTTCATCGTCATTAACTGATCCCAACATCCTAAATCCATAGGGTATATCTGCTATGAGAAAGGAGAAATGCTTTCTAGGCACAATAGAACAAATGTTATTTACATCACTACAGAATACATTGTAATATACAGGCCTAAGGGGGTCTAGGGGATTGGAGAAACATTTCAGATCAGGTTCATCATCAAAATCAATCTCCTTGGCTTTCAGTCTAGATTTCTCATGCCTTGCTCTTTGAATGTGAGCCAGGAATGCAGGGGGGCAATCATCTAGTAGCTCTGCAGACTTACTTTTCTTTGGTTTCTGTAGAATAAAGTGGAAAGACAATTAAATGAGCTCTTCAATACAACAAACAAAACATAAGGAATCAATGCATGGCATCGATTTCGTGTGTGGGTAGATGCCAGGCATCAACTTTCTACTGAAAGTCGATGCTTGGCATCGACTTTGGGACATAAGTCGATGCCTGGCATCGACTTATGCCACGTGGTCGATGCCAAGCATCGACTTATGCCCCCAAGTCGATGCCAGGCATCGACTTATGCCACGAGGTCGACACCAGGCATCGACTTTTGGCAGCAGGTCGATGCTAGGCATCGAATTTAGGAGTAAGTCGATGTCAGGCATCGAATACCTACTAAAAGCCTGTCATCAAATTGGTTAGGTGAATCAAGGCATCTAGTCTAATAGCAAACCAGGCATGATCTCTGAAAGAGAACCTACCCAATCACGAAATAGGATAAAATATTTTGATAAAGCTTTGTAGGATGATGTGGTTGGATAGTCTGCTTGGACCTCTGTCCAAGAAAAGCAACCCAGCCTCTTCATCATCACCTCCTGAATCTTCATGTATACTTTATGACTACAGTCACAGAAATGAAAAAGAGACTAGGTTAGACCAGAAACATGGGAGGAGGGAAAAAGGATCTGAGAATAACATACATACTTATTGAGCTCAGTCACCATCTCCTCCAGGCTTAACTCCTTGGAGATTACCCTTGACAAAGTTGATATAATCAATGTATCATCCTTGATTCCTTGAAGGGCCCTCCATGGTGTCAGCTTCATGTCCTCAGGAGCCTCTTCAATTGAGAGGTCAACTTTCCTTCCCTTTCCCTTCAGATCAACATGTGGGTCTAGCCTCGACTTCCGTTGCTTCTGGCCCTTGACCTCCTTGTTCTCCCACATTGTGAAAATTTTATCCTGCAGATCCTAGATCTCACCTGTTCTGAATGCCAGTTGAAACCATGGATCATATTTCCTCAAAGCATCAGACTTTCTATTCTCATCCAGTGCAATTCCAACCTCAATAAAGCATTGCTTTCATAGATTAGGATGTATTCTTCCAGCTTCCTTCACTAGACAATCTTCATATTCATGGTGGAAGAACCGAATTCTCTCTATGGAGGACATTTTTTGCCTGTAGTCATTGTCATTGTTGTGATCCCAAGCAAGAAGCTTGGCTTCCTCAGTTGTAAGACCAACATATATCTTGCACTCTGCATACCTAAAGAAGAATGTGGTAGGGTGCTCCTTCACTAGTTGTCTGCGGGCCTCTGTAGAGTGTGAACGTCCAATCACATAATATGTATAATCCTCAAACAAACCCTCATTGAACTCCACCACAGAGCTGCACTCATTCGGATCCACCATGACAAGGAAAGGCACAACAGTAGCATGAGTATTTATTTTCATTTTCTTCTTAAGATTCTACACGTGCAAATTGTGTGGCTCCCTGATCTCAAGGGGCCTCCTCCCTGTGACTGGATTTATTGGTGGCCTATGGATGATATTGATTGGTAGAAGGAACAACTGCCCCTTCTTCACAACTTTTCTTCTAGCTATGTCCTCCCTCATCTTGTTCTGCTCAGTACCAAGAACACCCGAGGCAAGCTCTCCACCAAGTGCAACTATTATATCCTTAGAGCTAGAGCTTGAATCAGAAGAGTCCTCATCAGCAATTCTCTTCTTTTTCTTCTGGAACTTTTTCTGCACGCTCTGCTTACTCCTTGCCTTTATAGGGGTTGTCATCTTCTATTGTGTTGGCATGATGTTGCCCTGGATCCATGGCATCAAGTCCTTGATAAGATTCACTGAGTCCCTGCATATCTCTGCAAGCCCATCTGGAACACAGCACTCTGGGCACAAGAAATCCATCTTGCATATAACATTTCTTAAACCTTTCGATGTCTCTACCAGGACAAGGAGGTTGTCAGAATCCTCATCTTCATAATCCAGTTTGAACACAAGGCCATACTGAAAACCCTGTGTTGTCGTGATCTTTCCTCTCCCATACGCCCCTGCGAACACAAGAAGGACTGCATTCTTTTCTTCAACATACTGAAGGCACCACTCCAGGTTTGTCATGTCCCGAAGTGGACGATCTGTCTTTAAGACCTCTACGTCCCTTGACCTTTCCTTCCTAGTTGTATCATCCTCATGAATTTTGATGCTACTCTGTCCACCAGAGGACATTCCAACCGGATTGATGGCCTTCTCAGAGGATAAGGAGGCAATAATTTTCTTTGGTTTTGCTTGGTGACCAGTGCCTCTGTCACGTTGCTGATTAGCAGAGCTCATGGTCACTCTCAGCTTCTTGAAGGGCCTCTCACTCTTGGATTCAGCATCCCTAAAGGGGCTTGGAAATATGAGCTCATACATTAATGTGTTTTTCAAGGGTCCAAGTCGATGCGAGGCATCGACTTTTAGGTGCAAGTCGATGCCAGGCATCGACTTGTGTCGATGCCTGGCATCGACTTGCACCCTCAAGTGGATGCCTGGCATCCACTTGGACCCTCAAGTCGATGCCTGGCATCGACTTGCACACAAAGTCGATGCCTGGCATCGACTCATTCATCGTGTTTTGCAATCATGGAAGGGTCTTTTGCCACCAACTCTATATTTGCAACTTGATAATACTGCAAGAGAGAATACAAATTCTACAATCTTTGGATATTTAAGCATGCTTGTTGAAAAACAGGTATTTCAGAAGGTTAAGGTAAATTTCCTTCTGGTTGGCCACACTCATCATCACATTGATCAAATGTTCAGTACTTTCTCTAAGAAGTTGGCACGTAACAATGCTTTTACTCTTCCGGTTTTATCTGAGCTGATTTCAGAAGCATATACTCCAAAACTAGAAGTTCAACACCTCACACAGATTTATAACTTTAAGCACTTTTGCTCAATGGGCCTTGATGATAGTGCTAAGGTTTTGGCTCCATTGCACAATATTAGTTTCAACCATGTATTCTTGATGAAGAGGGTTGATGAAATAACCCTTTTATTTGCAAAACAGTATTCATCTTCTCTTGGGTGGGAGCCTAAAGAGGGATGCAGATTCTTATTGCAGGTGCCTAATTTGTCTACAGTGTATGGTGAAGAACAATCACCATATGAAGATAAAAACAATACAGAAAGATGTGGAAATGTGGTTGATCAAAGTAAAAGCTGGATGCATGCACTCATTGAAAAGAAGAGACATATTGAGCGTGCAAAAAAATATGCTGGAGATCAAGATGTATCTTGGTGGGAGGACTTTTTCAATCATCAAGAAGAGATTATACAATATACAATTGCAGGTCATTGGCCAGTTGATGTTCCATTCACATGGGATTTTTGTACACAAAGATCCGTGAATGTGGCCCAAGCATGTAATGCAGATGCACTTCAAAGTTTTATACATCCACCAGAAAGAAATATTTATGTAGGCCCAAGGATGACAAAATAGGCAGAAGCAAGATGGCAAGGAAATTTAATAGAGATAAATGTTGGAACACTTATTGCAGTACTTGCTGATGGTGATGAGGCTACCAGACCATTTTGGATTGCAAAGGTTTTAGAGATAACTAAAGATATTGATCAGAGAAGAATAGAGGCTTTGATGGTGCATTGGTATTACACTAAAAGTAGTAATGCATTCACAGGTAAATATAACTTAGAAATGGTGTGTGATACTAAACGAACAGGTTCAAAAAAGAAAAAGAATATTCGAAGCACATCCACTCTTAAAATGGATGATGTAGATATTCTTGTTTATGATTTTTCCTTGACAAAAACAGGTCACTTGAGGAAAGCAACCATCAATATGATAAAACAAAAGCTTCCAGATGTATGTGGTACAGGAAATCATAGGCAAACAAGAAGATTTGTGCATGATCCTGGAGAATTTGGTATGTACGTGGATGAAGATAGAGCTCTTGTGGATATAGAAGAAGAAGAAGAGAGCTCTCAACAGTATGAGACTGAATCAAGTGCATCAGATGATGAGGGTGTAGACATAGATCGACATAGTTGTGAGTTGCATTGAAACTCTCTAACATTTTTAGTGCTTATGTAAATGCCTTGAAGTAGTTTGGTTAATGAAACCATGTTTTGTAGCAATTTTGAATAACAATCAGATATCCACCCATTGAAAATATGTCTAAAATGTTATTTTTGTATAAGAATTATTCAATTTTACATTCTTTATATAGATTTTAGACATGTCAATGTCTTATCATATAGATTCTGGACATGTCAATGTCTTATCATATAGATTTTGGACATGTCAATGCCTTATGTAGTGAAATTTTGACTACATTTTGAGCTCTTTTTTTATGAGAAAATGACAAAAAATGTCAAAAAATCACATGTTTTCACTTCATTTTTGTAATATATGTATACTGGTATAAAGGAATCTCAAACATAAGCTGCCATTTGCTTGATTTTTGAAGAGAGTGTTCTCTTTTTATGACATAGTTCTCGTTTGTTACGACTCGTTGTTTCTTCCTTGTTGCAATCTGCGTGTGTGCTCCTCTTGGATTGTGAGAGTGTGTGTGTGTGAGCTCTCTTCCTTATCTCCTTCCTCGTGACATGGTATCAGAGTTAGTGTGGTTGTAGAGAGCTCGTGGAGAAGGCGACGGTGAAGAGTATGCAAGAAGGCATGGAGAAAGTGTGATTCACAAATGACCTCAGATTGCTACAAAAAGTGGCATGAACATAGAAGGCCTCAAAATATTTTTGCGAGTTAACCCTTTAGGGTCACTCATTTTTGTCTGATTTTTGTTTTGGAGCCATCTCCACCTCTCTTTCGAGCCCGCAAGGTGGGGCCCACAGAAAAACCAGGTCACTTTGCAAAACTATAACTTGCTCCATGTTCAGGAACACTCATATATTCCAGATCTAGAATTTCAAGGGATTCCATGTACTATTGATACACAAGAAATGTGTTTTTATGAGATCCAACTGTTATGTCATAGTGCGATAGTGTTGAAGTAGGAGTACTACTTGCAGTGTTTTTGCATTGTTGTGAATTTCTGCAGAAACGGCAAACGCAGATGGAATGAGTCAGCTTATGAGCAATAAGCTAGAAACTTCCATCCTTGGAGATTCGGAATGATGAATTTCTTGATGGGAAAAGGCTACTAGAAATATATCGAAGGAGAAAACAAAAATGATGTGCAGTTACTAGAGAGGAATGGAACTGCGGACTAGTTAAGAGCGTATGAAGAATGGAATCAAGGAGCACAAAAGGTAATGTATTGGCTATCTGTTAGCATACATGATAGCATGATTGGGCAAATACAGGATGCCAAGACTCTGAAAGAGGCTTGGAAGAGTTTGGTCACATTGTATGAGAACAATACCA
Organism: Ceratopteris richardii; assembly: GCA_020310875.1. Taxonomy (NCBI): domain Eukaryota; kingdom Viridiplantae; phylum Streptophyta; class Polypodiopsida; order Polypodiales; family Pteridaceae; genus Ceratopteris; species Ceratopteris richardii. Next base: position 119,604,713 of record CM035424.1, read on the forward strand.
AGGCACAGAAATTGCAACTCAAGAACAAGTTGCATACACTAGAGAAAAAGGGCATGTCGGTAAGTGACTACACTCTGAGAATAAAAATCATATGTGAGTCACTTGCATCTATTGGGGTGAATGTAGATGATGATGATAAGGTGGAAGTGTGCCTTTGTGGTTTAGGATCTGCATATAAGCAATTCAGAACATCTATTCAGACCAGGGAAAATATTGTGAACTTTGTTGATCTCGTATCCATGCTTATTATTGAAGAAAAGAATCTTGGTGAGGACTCAAACTCCCAAGGAAAACCTAATTCTAAGTAGGTATTCTACTTTGGCGGAGGAAGAGGCAGAGGTAGATACTTTGAAAGTGGAAGAGGACACAATAACAAAGACCAAGGTCAACAATAGAATTATGCAAGAGGTAGAGGACAATTTCGAGGCAGGGGGAGCCAAAGAGGCTACATAAATTTCCAAAGAAATGATTCAGGTAAAGACATTAAAGGATGCTGAAATTGTGGTAAACCTAGACACTTTGTAGAAGGCAGCAAAACAACTATGCATCCGCAAGTGGAGATGATTCTAAGAAGTTGTTCATGGTCGAACATCATATGATGAATATAATGTCTGCTGATGTTTCAAAATTGAATGGTAATGCCTAGTATGTTGATTCAGGTGCTTGAAATCACATGACCAATCATGTAGGATGGTTGTAGTTTGTAGAAAGTGCCAGTTCTTAGATATGTTGAAAAAGGTGATGACACATCACACCCTCTCGAGCATACAGGAAACATAGCATTATCTATGTAGGATGGGAAGGTAAAACATCTTGCTGATGTGCTACATGTTCCAAAATATAACAAACAATCTAGTTTTTGTTGGACAAATGGTTGACCAGGGACTACAAGTCAGGTTCAATGCTAATGGGCTCTATGTAGAAGAGTACAAACAAGATGGAAGATTGATTTCTAAAGGAAACATTGTGGGTAGGATGTTCACCTTAAATGTGAAAGCCGAAATTGATGCAGTCAAAGGAGATTGTCAATAGACTACCAAATTTCAAGGTTGCAGAGATGCAAAAGGTATGTGTAGCATGTCAATTTGGTAAACACTCAAGAGTATCATTTTCGCATGAATAGCATGTTGGTAAGAATGTACTAGAAATATTACATACAAATGTTTGGGTTCCTACAGACCACATATATGGGTGGTTGTAGGTTTTATGTTACTTTCATTGATGACCATACACAAAAAATATGGGTATATTTCATGAAAGAGAAGAGTGAGGTGTTGACTCACTTCCAGGATTTTAAGGCTATGGTGGAAAAACAGACAAGAAAGTATATTCAAATATTAAGGTCTGATGGAGGAGGTGAATACATGTCAAATGACTTCAACAACTTTCTTAAAAGTCATGGAATTCGACGTCAGTTTTCATGCAGGTACACACCACAACAGAATGGTGTTGCTGAATACAAAAATAGACATATTGTAGAACTAGCATGAGCTTTGATGGTTGAAAAGAATATTCCTCATTATTATTGGGTAGAAGTTGTGCATGTTGCTATATACATCATGAACATAACTCTTACTGTTGCTATACATCAAGTTACACCTGAAGAGAAGTTTACAGGTAAAAACCCAAACTTATCACATATGAAAGTATTTGGCTATATTGCATATATACATGTTCCAGATGAGTTGAGGATGAAGCTTGATCCAAAAGCAAAAAAATATATCTTCATTGGGTACTCCCTTGAGCAAAAGGGGAATAAATGTTATAACCCACTCACACGATAGGTGAAGGTAAGCAGAGATGTGGTGTTTGATGAAACTTCTATGCAGATGCCAAAGATGGATTTGATCTTGAACCAAATGACAACAGAAGTGCTGAGAAATCAAGTGCAAAATCTCAAGATTTGAGTGGACCAAATGCATCACCAAGCAATACTTCCAACTCAAATCCATGGAGTGGAACATTGCGTGGAAATTTGAGTCCAACAAATTCATCAAATATATTCAAGAAAGGTAGAAAAAAACTTTCTGCGGGTAGTAAAACATCTACAAGCTTTGAAGACATTGATGGAGATTCAAGCGGTTCAAAAAAGAGTCTTGATGAGGAACTTGGATTGCCCTCTGTGAAGACTCCAAGAGTTAGAAAGGCACATGCAGATGATACAAGGAGAAGTGACCCATGACCAAGAAGATCGAGGAGGATGCGGAATTCTGTGCAACAATTGATGTATGACAATTATATGGCTCGTCATTGTGCCTAGATGACCAAGGTAATACAATATGTTGAACCTTCTTGTTTGAAGATGCAATTGGAAATGCCGATTGGGAGAAAGAAATCAACAAGGAGAGGGCTGCACTTTATGGGAACAAAACATGGAAGTTGGTTCCATTGTCACAAGGAAAGAAACCCATAGGTTGCAAATGGGTTTACAAGGTAAAGCACAATGCTGATGGTAGCATAAGCAGGTATAAGTCATGATTAGTAGCAAAACAATATGCACAGACATATGACATTGATTATGAGGAAACATTCAGCCATGTAGCTAAAATGTCTACTGTTAGAGCACTTGTTGCATTAGCTACAAAAAATGATGGACTTTGCATCAGATGGATGTGAAGCATGCTTTCCTACATGGTGAGTTACAAGAAGAAGTATACATGGACCAACCACAAGGATATGAAGATTCAAAGCACCCAAAATATGTTTGCAGGTTGCAAAAGGCTTTGTATGGGCTTAAATAAGCCCTCGTGCTTGGCATGCAAGGATTGCTGATTACTTAACCGCCATTGGAATTTCAATGTGTGATGCAGATCATTCATTATATGCAAGGAAATATGATGATGTCATCAAGATTATGGCTATTTATGTTGATGACTTGATTGTAGGTGGTGATAATGAAGAAAGCATTAAAGAGGTAAAGCAACTCCTTATGCAAGAATTCGACATGAAGGATCTTGGTGTGTTGCGCTATTTCTTGGGCATTGAGTTTATACATACAGAAACAGGTATATGGATGTCATAAGGGCAATATGCCTTGAGTATGCTGCAAAAGTATGGTATGGATGAATGTAAGCCAATTTCTATGCCTTAAGATCAAGATTTGCAGTTGGATACTACATCAGGTGAAGCATTGGAAAATGCTACTATGTACACGAAAAATGTGGGCAGTTTGATATATCTCACAATTACAAGGCTTGATCTAGGCTACACTGTTGGACTTGAAAGTCAATTTATGCAGGTTCCCAAGAAGCCACATTTAGATGCTTTGAGGTGCATGTTGATATATTTAAGTAGTGATGTGTGTGAACACACTAGGACCGCTGGGGCACTTTTTTCCCTCTTTAGGAGGTTTTTTTCCCCGGCTTGTATATACCCCTATTGCCCTAATGGGTTACTTATCTTTGTACATTCTAGTGGTAATACATTGAGTATTGTGTGTTGTGCTTCAAGCTTCTTCTTCTTCCTTGTGTTGTTCGCATGCTTCCGCAGACCTCAAACTCCAACAATTGGTATCAAAGCAAGCTGTCGCTTCATCTAGGGTGTCATCGACACCCCTCCGATCACAGTCTCAGAATCGCACAAAATGTGGTGAGCATACTCAAGGTGATTAGGAGATTAAAACTACTTCACTTTGTCGTGTCAAAATCACGATCTGAGCTCGTTTTGGTCTTAGAATGCACTATCACAACACTTGTGCATGCTCTTTCATCTTTTTGTGCCAAAGATATATACAGGTTTTGGTTTGCCAGTATAAGCATCTCGAAGTCTGCTCCAGGTTTATCAAAACTCGACAGGTTTATATGATGCATCATGTATTGGTTGCAAAAGGATTGTGCAATACTGTGCAAGGTGTTGAAAAACATCATATTACACCTGCAAACACAGTTGCTGAGGTGATGCAAATGGCATTGAAGACGAAGATATTCTTCATGTTCTTGTTCGTGCTTCGGTTCTTGTTGCACCTACTGTAGAGCAAATTTGTTGGGATAACAGAGATGCTCATGCACATGCAGTGATAGCCTTGTCCGTCAAACGTGCCATTACTCCTCACATTCGCTCTCCCAAAATAGCTAAGGATGGTTGGGATACTCTTACCACTTTATACCAGGCAAGGAATGAGGCTCATGTTGCTTACCTCCAAAAACAGTTGGAGAGTGAGCACATGAATGAAGGTGATTCCATGGACAATTTTTTGACAAAGATCAAAGATCTCAAGGAACAATTGATTTCTACTAATGGTCTTACTTAACAGTTCACTTGTGGAGACTATTCTGAATGGTCTTCCCGATTCATATCAGAGTTTGCTTCCACTCTTCGTTTGATGATGAACGGAAATCCAAATGCCTTAACATTTGAGGAGTTAGTTATTGTTTTGTTGCAAGAAGATCAATCTAGGTAGAACATGTCCACTACGCGTGTTGCAAATCAAGCTTTCCTGGCTAATCAGAAGGGCAAAGGTAAATGGAGCTCTTCTACTAGTAAGCAGAAATATTCTAATTCTACACAATCAAAGAAGGATGATAGAGATGAGAAGAAAAAAGAAAAGCGCAAATTGTTTTGCAAATATTGGAAACCAAACAATCATGTCATAAAGAGTTGTCCAAATTGGTTGCTAAAGAGGCAAAGAAAAAAGAGGCTGGAATAGTTGTTGCAAAGGCATCTACACCAAAAAGAGAGTCTCCTTATCTAGTGCAGAATGAAGAATGCGCATTTACTATTGTTTGTAGTCTTGAGCCATCTTCTCCTGAATAGTGTATGTCTGCAGTAGACTTAGATGTTTGCCAGTACTTTGATAGTGGGGCAACCAAACATATTACCTCGCAATGCAGTTTCTTCACTTCACTCGAGCCTTCCCTTGCAGGGAATACTGTCACATGTGCCAACAAATCCTCTTATCCTATCATGGGAGTTGGTAAGATCATTCCAACTACCACTAATGGTAGTTCTTTTACATTGTTCGATGCTTTATTTGTGCCAAGGATCAAGAAGAATCTATTATCAATTTCAGCTTTAGCTAGGATTGGCTTGGTTGTGAAATTTGTTGATGATAGATGTAGAATTCATGATCTATCAAATGGCAACGTGATAATTGCTTCTGGCATTTTATGTCATGGGTTGTATAAGCTCATAGACTATGAAAAATCTGTGAATGATTTGGCATGTGTAGTGCATGATTCTCAGGCTATGTCAGATGCAAAGCTTTTGCATGCATGCTTTAGTCATCTAAATTTCGCTAGTTTCTATGCCTACACAAATATGAAATAGTGTCCTCTCTGCCAAAACTTGAGGCACCTAGTAGACATGTATGTGAAGGATGTATTTTGGGCAAAATGCATCGTTCCTCATTCCCAAAAGATGGTTCAGTTCGAGCCACTCAGAAATTGCAGCTTCTTCATAGTGATGTCTATGGTCCTATGCAGACATCCTCTTTTGGGAACTATCTTTACTTTGTGACTTTCATTGATGAATTTTCTAGGCATGCATGGGTATATCCATTGAAAGAAAATTCCTACATGTTTATGTGCGTCAAACAGTTTTTGGTTTTGGCTAAAAATCTATCATCATGTAAAATGGGCACTCTCCGTTCTGATCGAGGGAGGAATATGTTGATATATTTAGGTAGTGATGTGTGTGAACACTCTAGGACCACCAGGGTGCTTTTTTCCCTCTTTAGGAGGTTTTTTTCCCCCGGCTTGTATATACACCTATTGCCCTAATGAGCTACTGGTCTTTGTACATTCTAGTCATAATACATTGAGTATTGTGTGTTGTGCTCCAAGCTTCTTCTTCTTCCTTATGTTGTTCATGTGCTTTCGGAGACGTCTAACTCCAACAATTGGTACCAGAGTAGGTCGTCACTTCATCGAGGGCACTGTTTACACATCTCTGCTTATAGTCTTAGAATCACACAAAATTTGGTAAGCATACTCACAGTGCTTGTGCAGGCTATTTCGTCTTTTTGTGCCAAAGATATATACCAGTTTCAGTTCGCCAGTATAAGCATCTCAAAGTCTACTACAGGTCTAGTAGAACTCGTTTGGGTAGTTCTATTCAACTTTTTCAGATACAATCATTTTTCTACACCAAGGTATTTTAATCAGTGGCCATGGCTCAAAGTAGTGATGTATTTTGTCTGTTGGTTGTTGAGGATAAGTTTAGAGGTTTCTAGCTTGAGGCTGTCATGTGTGCAACATATGTACTTAACAGGTGTCCCGCTAAAGCGCTATAGTCTATCACTCCATATGAGGCTTGGCATGGTTGCAAGCCATCTGTTGCTCATCTGCATGTTTTTGGTTGTTTGGTATATGCATTAGTTTTTTATGAAACTTTTGCTCCTACTTGTCGAATGACTACTCTTCATAGAATTTGTGTACTTGGAGCTCATTATGGTTGGAATGTACATTACTTGGACATTAAAACAACATTTTTGAATGGTGACTTGCATGAAGAAGTGTATGTTTGTCAGTCTCGTGGCTTTGTGAAGAAATTGCATGAAAACCAGGTGTGCAGGTTAAAGAAGGCATTATATGGTTTAAAGCAAGCACCACGTGCTTGGTATGAAAAGATACATGCCTATTTGATTGCACATGGTTTTGAGAACATTCCAACTGAAAGCACCTTATATGTTAAGCATGCTAATGATGTGCTTTTGATCATTGTGGTATATGTTGATGACATGCTGCTCACTCGTCCTCATGACATGCATATTGCTGATTTTAAGGCTGATTTGCATCCCTCATTTGAGATTTTTGATTTGGGGTATTTACATCACTATTTGGGCATTCAGTTTATGCAAGTTGATGGTGGAATGGATTTGTGTCAAACAAAATATATGACACATTATTGCAGTGTTTTGGCCTTGAAGACTGTAAGCCTATTGCCACTCCTATGGAGACAGGTTTATGATTGAGTCTTCATGATGCTGAAGATGCATTTGATGTTGTTCTTTATCAGTAGGTTGTTGGATGCTTGATTTACTTATGCATTACGAGGCCAGATATTCAGTTTGCTATCTCACAAAGGAGCAGGTTTATGCATTGCCTAGGTGTCAAGCATTGGCAGGTGGTTAAGCGCATCTTTCGCTGCTTGAGTGGTACTAGGCTACTTGGATTGTTTTATCCCAAGGGGGAATCACTCCCGCCATATTTGCATGGTTTTTGTGACAGTGATTGGGCTAGTTGCTATGACACTCATGTGTCCACCAGTGGTTTTTGCTCCATGCTTGGTAGCTCATGTATATCTTGGTTGAGCAAGAAGCAACCTACTATGGCCACTTCTAGTTGTGAGGTTGAGTATAGGGGAACTTTCACAGCGACTATTGAGAGTGTGTGGCTCAGAGGCCTTATGGCTGATTTGGGTGTCGGTCAGGCTTCTGCCACCATCATCCTCATTGATAGTTAGAGCACATTGGAAGTTGCGAGGAACCCTGTGTTCCATGCTCGCACTAAGCACATTGAGGTGCATTATTATTATGTCAGGGAGAGGTTCTCTGCTGGGAGATAAGCTTGACATATATGCCCACACAAGAGAACATTGCAGACCTTTTTACAAAGGCTCTACCTAGGGAGAATTTTGAAGCTTTCCGCAAAGCTTTGGGCTTACTTCCTTTTGTGGATTGATTCCACATAGCTTGGCACTTCCTTATACATGAGTGCTAGCTCCTTGTTCACCGCATCACTCTCAGGGGGGATTTGTTGATATATGTAGATAGTGACATGTGTGAACACTCTAGGACTACCGGGGCACTTTTTTTCCTCTTTAGGAGGGTTTTTTGCCCGGCTTGTATATACGCCTATTGCCCTAAGAGGCTACTGATCTTTGTACATTATGGTGGTAATACATTCAGTATTGTGTGTTGTGCTCCAAGCTTCTTCTTCTTCCTTGTGCTGTTCACGGGCTTCCGTAGACGTCTAAATCCAACATAATATATATCTTCTAACTTTAATGAATTTGTGGCTGAACGTGGGATAAACCATCAGTGTATAGTGCCATACACACCTCAAAAGAATGGATTTGCTGAATACAAGAACAGGTCACTCATGGAGATGGCGAGGTGTATGGTCAAGAGTGAGGCTTTACCACATAATTTATGGCTTGAGGCTATCATGTGTGTAGCATATGTACTTAACAGATGTCCCACTAAATCTCTATAGTATATCCACCCATATGAGGTTTGGCATGGTCACAAGCCATCTGTTGCTCATCTATGTGTTTTTGGTTGTTTGGCATATTCATTAGTGCTTGAACAACAATGTAGAAAATTGGATGATAAAGCAGTGAAATGTATTTTTGTTGGGTATAGTTATGAAAGCAAAGGCTATTATCTATATCATCCATAGAGTAAACGCATTTTGGTTAGCCGTGATGTTGTTTATGTGGAAGATGATATTCAACCCCTACTTTCATGTACTAAGGAGACATCTGTTAGCTCCAAAGACATGTATAATACTTTTTCGCCTCTTTTTATAGGTGGACAGTCTAGTGTTGGTCCTAATGAGGCAACCTATCAACCTTTACGTATTTCATGTGATGATGCAGATCATTCCATTTCTGATACAAATTTGCATGATGCACTTGTTGATGAGAGAGCTGATATTGAGGAGGAAAAAACTATGCTATGGCTACCTCTAGTCTATGTGATGAGAATGAGCTTGTTTCGTTCAATGAAGCACAAAATTCAAAAAATTGGATGGCTGCTATGCAATTTGACTATGATGCTATAATGAAAAATGATACCTTGTCTTTATGTGACGCCTCCTGGCAAGAAGGCCATTTGCACTAAGTGGGTATACAAGCTTAAGTGTAAGCCTAATGGAACAGTTGACAGGTATAAGGCTAGGCTTGTTGCAAAGGGTTATGCTCAAGAAAGAGGCATTGACTTTGATGAGACCTTTGCTCCTACTTGCTGAATGACTATTGTTTGTAGCATCTATGCACTTGTAGCTTATCATGGAATGTACATCAGTTGGACATTAAAACTGCATTTCTGAATGGCGATTTGCATGAAGAAGTGTATGTTTTTCGGCCCCATATCTTTGTGTAGAAAGGGCATGAAAACCAAGTGTGCAGGTTAAAGAAGGCATTATGTGGTTTAAAGCAAGCATCACATGCTTGGTATGAAAAGATGCATGCCTATCTGATTGCACATGGTTTTGAGAGCAGTCCAACTGTAAGCACCTTATATGTTAAGCGTGCTAATGATGTGCTTTTGATCATTGTTGTGTATGTTGATGACATGTTACTCACTGGTCCTCATGAGAAGCATATTGCTGATTTTAAGTCTGATCTACATGCCTCATTTGAGATGTCAGATTTGGGGCATTTGCATCATTTTTTGTGCATCCAATTTATGCAAGTTGGTGGTGGAATAGCTCTGTGTCAAATGAAATATATTGACACATTATTGCAGCATTTTGGTCTTGAAGACTGCAAACCTATTACCACTCCTATGGAGACAAGCTTATGATTCAGTCTTCATGATGTTGGAGATGCATTTGGTGTTGTTCTCTATCAGAAAGTTGTTGGATGCTTGATTTACTTATGCATTACTCAACTAGATATTCAGCTTGTTGTCTCATAGATGAGCAGGTTTATGCATTGCCGAGGTGTCAAGCATGGGCGGGTGGTTAAGCACATGTTTCTTTACTTGAGTGTTACTCGACTACTTGGATTGTTTTATCCTAAAGGGGGATCACTACCACCAGATTCACATGCTTTTTATGACTCTCACTGGGCTCGTTGCTATGACACTCGTGTGTCCACCAATGGTTTTTGCTTCATGCTTGGTAGCTGATGCATATTTTGGGTGAGCAAGAAGCATCCTACTGTGGCCACTTCATGTTGTGAGGCTGAGTATAGGGCAGCTTTCATAGTGAATGTTGAGTGTGTGTGGCTTAGACGCCTTATGGCTGATTTGGGTGTTGGTCAGTCTTCTACCACCAACATCTTCACTGACAGTCAGAGTGCATTGGAAGTTGCAAAGAACCCTGTGTTCCATGCTCGCACTAAGCACATTGAGGTGCATTATTGTTATGTCAGGAAGAGGTTCTCTACTGGAGAGATCAGCTTGGCATATGTGCCCACACAGGAGAACATTGCATAGCTTTTCACAAAGGCTCTGCCTATGGAGAAATTTGAAGCTTTCCGCAAAGCTTTGGGCTTACTTTCTTTTGTGGATTGATTCCACATTGCTTGGCACTTCCTTATACATGAGTGCCAGCTCCTTGTTCACTGCATCACTCCTAGGGGGGATTTGTTGATATATTTAGGTAGTGATGTGTGTGAACACACTAGGATTGTTGGGGCACTTTTTTCCCTCTTTAGGAGGTTTTTTTTCCTCAATTTGTATATACGTCTATTTCCCTAATGGGTTACTTATCTTTGTACATTCTAGTGGTAATACATTCAGTATTCTGTGTTGTGCTCCAAGCTTCTTCTTCTTCCTTGTGTTGTTCGCATGCTTTTGCAGACCTCGAACTCCAACAACGTACTCTACATTATGTGAGTGCTATTTTGGCTTATGCATTGTTTTATGAAGCTGGTGTAGATTTGTAGGGTCATGGATACATTGATGCAGATCGGGCTGGTCACATTCCAGATAGAAGATCTACTAGTGGCTTTCTATTCTCACTTGGGAGTGCAGCTATTACATGGAGCAGTAAGAAGAAACCCACTATTTCTTTGTTAAGTACAAAGGCTGAGTATAGAGGTGCTGCAATGGCAGCATGTGAAGCATCCTGGTTAGAGATGCTACTTGCAAATTTAGGTGTCGAAGTGCAAAATCCTATCACCATCTATTGTGATAATATTAGTAGCATACAATTAGCATCGAACCCTGTTTTTCATGCTAGAACAAAGCATATTGAGGTACATTATTATTTCATCAAAGAGAAGGTATTAGCAGGTGATATTGATCTTGTTTATGTGAGAATAGATGAGCATGTTGCTGATATTTTCACTAAAGCACTTGGAGCAAAGAAGTTGACAAAGTTTCAAAAGATGCTTGGATTAGAGGACATGATGTTAAGCTTGAGGGGGAGTGTTGAGATATCAAGCTCAACATGTGATGATCCAGGGTGACATGTATCACTTTTTCATTTCTCTGACATGTATAGTGGTCACACCGGTATATGTCAGGGATACTTCATTGAGCTTTACTAGATTTATATATCAAGAGTGATGACACATTTGTTTCTGTCAGCTCACTCATTCGCGGACATTAGGAGTTTCCTTATGTACTTTTCTTTATATATGGAACTTTTTGTATTGTTGTTTTTAGGTCATTCTTGTACATTCCTTTTATGTAATAGAAGAAGAAGAATATCATTCTTCCTTGCCACAATCCGTGTGTGTGATCCTCTTTGATTGTGAGAGTGTGTGTGTTAGCTCTCTTCCTTATCTCCTTCCTCGTGACATATCTGTGTCCTTCATGCAAAGGGCAAACAACTTTCTCATCAAATACACTTTATTTTATGCCCGTTCTTTTTCATAGAAATTGCATAACTTCTTCTGAAGCTCCTTTGCAGTATAGTCTAATACTATAAATTAAACATTATCTACGAGGTGCAATTGAATGGTAGACCTCGCCATTTCATCCAACTCATCTCAATCTTCATCATCCATATCAAAACGCTTCTTTGATATTCCATTTCTTGGATTCCATTGTCTCCTCTGAATCACCACATCTTTAATCTGATTCTTCCATAGAGCAAAGTTTGTGCCATTGAATTTCCATATCTCAAAGTGGTATTTGCCTTGCAAGTTATAGCTCCTCTTGGGAAAATTGGCACTAGACCTAGATCCACTAGATATGCCTGAGATTTATGATGCTATGATGATAGCAAATTGGGTAGAATGAAAATGGAGCTAAAATAGTCCAAGCACCACTAAGGCTCAAGAAACGATGAGCAGGTGTTGAATTTTGGGAAAAAATCAACAGTCTCCACAAAGAATGGATTAATGAACAATAACAAACAACCAAAAGGACTATCTGAGAGTGAATGTGGTCACACAAGTAAGTGTATCAAGGAGTAAATCAACCACTGTATAATTGGCAAAACCAAAAAATCTAGAAATTTCTTTTCCTGAGTCTCCTTTGCAAAATGAGCATATGACTAGTGTCAAAATCTCATAAAATTGCAAGTACACATGCAAAGTGAATCTCATACCCAAAAGAAGCCAATTAGGCTTACTGAGCACCTATGAACAATTAGAATACATCTCCTATGTCGAGGTTGGGTAAGTCTATTGATATATTTAGGTAGTGATATGTGTGAACACTCTAGGACCGTCGGGGCACTTTTTTCCCTCTTTAGGAGGTTTTCTTGCCCGGCTTATATATATGCCTATTTCTCTAATGGGCTTCTTATCTTTGTACATTTTAGTGGTAATACATTCAGTATTGTGTGCTGTGATCCAAGCTTCTTCTTCTTCCTTGTGTTGTTCATGTGCTTTCACAGAGGTCTAACTCCACTAATTGGTATCAGAATAGGTCGTTGCTTCACCTAGGGCGTCCTCGACACCTCTCCGATTGTAGTCTCAGATTCACACTAAATTTGGTAAGCATACTGAAGGTGTTTCAGAGAACAAAACAGCTTCACTATGTCGTGCCAAAATTGCGATCTGAGCTCATTTCGGCCTCTGAATGCAATATCACAACGCTTGTGGAGGCTATTTTGTCTTTTTGTGCCAAAGGTATATAGCAGTTTTGGCTCGCTAGTATAAGCATCTCGAAGTCTGCTACAGGTTTAACAGAATTTGTCTCGATAGTTCTGTTCAACTTTTTGAGATCCAATCAATTTTCTACATCAAGGTATTTTAGTCACTGACCATGGGTGAAATAGTGATGTATTCCTTCGTTTGCTATTGAGGATAAGTTGGATGGTACCAACTTCCCATTATGGGCTTATATAATGTGACATCTATTGGTTGCAAAAGGACTATGGAACATTGTGCAGGGTGTTGAAAAACGTCCTATCACACCTGCAACTATTACAACTATAGGTACTGACGCTGATGCAGAAGGTGTCGAAGATGGTGATACTCTACAGATTCCTATTCGTGCTGTTGTTTCTGTTGCACCTACTACAAAGCAAATTCGTTGGGATGGCAGGGATGCTCAAGCACATAGCTTTGTCTGTCAAACGTGCCATTATTCCTTACATTCACTCTTGTAGAGCAGCTAAGGATGCTTGGGATACACTCACCACATTGTACCAAGCTAGGAATGAGGCTCGTGTTACTTACCTCCAAAAACAGTTGGAGAGTGAGCACATGAATGAAGGTGATTCTATGGACAATTTTTTTGACTAAGATCAAGGATTTGAAGGAACAATTGATTTCTGCAGATGAAGTCCTTCCTGACAGTTCACTTGTGAAGACTGTTTTGAATTGTCTTCCCGACTCATATCAGAGTTTTGCCTCTACTCTTCCTTCGATGATGAAATGCAATCCAAATGCCTTAACATTTGAAGAGTTAGTTTCTGTTTTGCTGCAAGAAGACCAGTCTAGGCAAAACAGGTCTATTATGCGTGTTGCAGATCAAGCTTTCCTGGCTAGTTAGAAGGGCAAAGGAAAATGGAGCTCTTCTACTAGTAAGCAAAAATCTACAAATGCTGCACATTCCAAGAAGGAAGACAAAGATGAGAAGAAATCAGAAAAGCAGAAATATTTTTGCAAATAATGTAAAGCAAATGATCATGTCATTAAGAGTTGTCCAAAACTGGCTGCTAAAGAGGCAAAGAAAAAAGAGGCCAAAATGGTTGTTGTAGAGGCCTCTACACCAAAAACAGAGTCTGCTAATCTTGTGTAGGATGAAGAATGGGTGTTTACTACTATTTGCAGTTTTGACCCATCTTCTCATGAGCAGTGCATGTTTGTAGTAGACTCAGATGTTTGGTACTTTGATAGTGGCATGACCAAACATATTACCTCGCAGTGCAGTTTCTTCTCTTCACTCGAGCCTGCCCCTATAGGGAATACTGTTACATGTGCCAACAACTCCTCTTGTCCTATTATGGGAGTTGGTAAGATCACTTTGACTACTGGTGATGGTAGTTCTTTCACTTTGTCAGATGCTTTGTTTGTGTCAGGGATCAAGAAAAATCTGTTATCAGTTTCTACATTAGCCAAGATTGGCTTGGTTGTGAAATTTGTTGATGACAGATGTACCGCGACGTCATTATTGCTTCTGGCATTTTATGTCGTGGGTTGTATAAGCCCATAGACTATGAAAGATCGGTGAATGATTCCACATGTGTAGTACATAATTCTCAAGCTATGTCAGATGCAAACCTTTGGCATGCACGCTTTGGTCATATGATTTTTGCTAGTTTGCTTATCTTGTAGAACTATGATATGGTGTCCTCTTTGCCCAAACTCGAGGCACCCAAAAAACATGTCTATGAAGGCTATATTTTGGGCAAAATGCAGTGTTCCTCCTTTCCAAAAGATGGTTCAATTTGGGCTATGGAGAAATTGTAACTTGTACATAGTGATGTATGTGGTCCTATGCAGACACACTCTTTTGGGAATTATCTTTACTTTGTGACTTTCATTGATGATTTTTCTAGGCATGCATGGGTATATCCATTGAAGGCAAAGTCCCAAGTATTTATGTGCTTCAAACAGTTTCTGGTTTTGGCTGAAAATCTGTCAGCATGTGAAATGGGCACCCTTCGTTCAGATCGAGGGGGGGAATATATATCTTCTGACTTTAATGCATTTCTGGCTAAATGTGGGATAAAACATTAGTGTATAGTGCCATATACACCTCAACAGAATGGATTTGCTGAATGGAAGAATAGGTCACTCATGGAGATGGAAAGGTGTATGTTCAAGAGTCAGGATTTACCACATAGTTTCTGGCTTGAGGCTGTCATGTGCCCATCATATGTACTTAACAGGTGTCCCACTAAAGTGCTGCATTCTATCACTCCATATGAGGCTTGGCATGGTCGCAAGTCATCTGTTGCTCATTTGTGTGGTTTTGGTTGTTTGTCATATGCATTAGTTCCTGAACAACATCGCAGAAAAAATGATGATAAAGCAGTAAAATGTATTTTTGTTGGGTACAATTTTGAAAGCAAAGGCTATCATCTGTATCATCCACATACTAAATGCATTCTGGTTAGCCCTGATGTTGCTTTTGTGGAAGATGCTATTCGGCCCTTACTTTCATGTACTAAGGAGACATTTGTTAGCTCCGAAGACATGTATGATACTTTGCTAGCTCTTTTTATAGGTGGATAGTTTAGTGCTGGTCCTAATGAGGAAACTTCTCAGCCTTTTTAGGTTGCATGTGATGATGCAGATCATTCCATTTTCGATAAAGATTTACATAATGCACTTTTCGATGAGAGGGCTGATATTGAGCAGGCAAAAACTATGCCAAAATGGCTGGTGTAAACTTTGCGTGACAACAAATTAGATGCACCTCTATCATATCATACTCGTTCAGAATCTCATAGTGTCTCTTTTGCATCAGATTGCGATGCTATAGCTGCCTCCAGTCTCTGTGATGAGACTCAACTTGTTTCGTTTGATGAAGCACAAAATTTTGAACATTGGATGGCTGCAATGCAATTTGAATATGATGCTATCATTAAAAATGGTAATTGGTCTTTATGTGACTTGCCTCCTAGCAAGAAGGTCATTAGCACTAAGTGGGTATACAAGTCGAAGCGTAAACCTGATGGAACAATTGATAGGTATAAGGCTAGGCTTGTTACAAAAGGTTATGTGTAGGAAAGAGGCATTGATATTGATGAAACTTTTGCACCTACATGCCATATGACTACTGTTCGTAGCATCTGTGTGCACTTGCAACCCATCATGGTTGGAATGTACATCAATTGGACATTCAAACTGTATTTTTGAATGGTGACTTGTGTGAAGAAGTGTACGTTTTTTAGCCCCGTGGATTTGTGCAGAAAGGGCATGAAAACAAGGTGTGTAGGTTAAAGAAGGCATTATATGGTTTAAAGCAAGCACCACGTGCTTAGTATGAGAAGATACATGCCTATCTGATTGCACATGGTTTTAAGAATAGTCCAACTGAAAGCACCTTATATATTAAGCGTGCTAATGATGTACTTCTGATCATTGTTGTCTATGTTGATGACATGCTGCTCACTGGTCCTATTGAGAAGCATATCGCTGATTTTAAGGCTGATTTGCATGCCTCATTTGAGATGTCTCATTTGGGGCATTTGCATCATTATTTGGGCATTCAGATTATGCACATTGATGGTGGAATGGCTTTGTATCAAAGGAAATATATTGACACATTCTTGCTGCATTTTGGCCTTGAAGACTATAAGCCTATTGCCACTCCTATGGAGACAGGTTTACGATTGAGTTTTCATGATGCTGGAGATGCATTTGATACTATTCTCTATCAGCAAGCTGTTGGATGCTTGATTTACTTATGCATTACTTGGCCAGATATTCAGTTTGTTGTCTCACATATAAGCAAGTTTATGCATTGCCTAGGTGTCAAGCATTGGCAGGCGGTTAAGCGTTTCGCTACTTGAGTGGTACTTGACTACTTGGGGTGTTTTATTTGAAGGGGAGATCACTACTGCCAGATTTGTATGCTTTTTCTCACTCTGATTGGGTTGGTTGCTATAACACTCGTGTGTCCACTAGTGGTTTTTGCTTCATTCTTAGTAGCTAATGCATATCTTGGTTGAGCAAGAAGCAGGCTACTGTGGCCACTTCCAGTTGTGAGGCTGAGTATAGGGCAGCTTTCACAGCGGCTGTTGAGTGTGTGTGGCTCAGACGCCTTGTGGCTTATTTGGGTGTTGGTCAGGCTTCTGCCACCACCATCTTCATTGACAGCCAGAGCGCATTTGCAGTTGCGAGGAACCTTGTGTTCCATGCTCGCACTAAGAACATTGAGGTGCATTACCATTATGTCAGGGAGAGGTTCTCTGCTGGGGATATTAGCTTGGCATATGTGCCCACGCAGGAGAATATTGTAGACCTTTTTACGAAGGCTCTACCTAGGGGGAAGTCTGAAGATTTTTGCAAAGCTTTGGGCTTACTTCCTTTTGTGGATTGATTCCACATAGCTTGGCACTTCCTTATACATGAGTGTCAGCTCCTTGTTCACCGTATTACTTGTTAAGGAAACACTCACGAATTTGACACAATAAACAAGACAGAAACGGAATCTTCAGAAAATCGGTGCACAGGTGTACAGTATGCGAAGTTAGTGCGCGGTGTCCGCACAACAGAGCAATTAACCGCGGCGGGCGCGCAAGGCGCGCATAACGCGAATTGAAGAATGACAGAGCAAAGGAGCGCCAAAGAAATTGTATATATATACAGCAAGATTTGAAGAACAAAAAAGGGGAAGAAGAGCGCGGGAGTACATGCGTGTATGCAAGAGACACTGATACACAGAGAAGCACGAGAGACTGAGAGAAGACGCCATAGATCGCGTATGAGTAAAGAGAGATTTAGTAGTTCTCAGAAGACGCCATAGATCGCGTATGTACAGATGAATAACACAAGCCTGAAGTGTCGGGTCTTTTCATCTGAAGAGAGATGGTAATAAGGAACTACTCACTGTAGGAGAGTTTCTGTAACTTGAGCTAGAAGAGGCCAAGCTTACTTGTACACATCTTCTCTAATCGAAAACACATGTTCATGTGGATGTCTGCGCGCAATCTTTACTTGTGAAGAATCTGAAGTTATTTCGTGTTACGGTAGGAAGTTCCATTTCTCGTTTACTATCACGACTCGTTACTAAACGTACTCCAGTACCTTCCCTGTAAACGCATATTTCGGCGTATAACAGTTTACTCAGTAAACATGTTTCAGTAATTTTCTGGTCAGTTACAGTTTCTCAGAAAATAAGTTTTTTCGGTAGAACAACAAAGTATAACTCGTAGCAGAGTTCGAAGCTTTGTATGAGAGATAGCTCATCTTGTAGCTAGACGTCTCTACTTTAAGCTGGTCACAGTTTCCGGTGGAATGAAAATGTACATCCAGTACAAAAGTTAACCGGAAAGTGGCAGTTCAGAACTGTGAAGTTTCCAGAAGGAAGTTAATTCGGTGAAGGAAGCTCACACACTACTTCCTTACTTCACATAAGTCCATCTGAAGCAATTACGAGCAGAACTAAGTTTATTTCGGTGAAGTTCCGGTACGACTACGGTGTCAGTCCAGTAACAGTCTGGTGAAATTCCGGTGGAACCTGAGTCGCAGAATAACACAGTTAAAGCGACATAAATTAGGCTGAGTTACTGTGGTTACAGAGGTGTTCTGAATCACTCTAGCTTAGCTTTCTATTTCCGGTGGCGCGACATTTTCCGCAGGCCTGACAGAGTTCAAGCCTTGTCGCGAAACCCACCATCAGGGCGAAAGTATTTCCGCAACAGTAGGCGTTAAAGCCGAAGTTTCCGCCAGTTAATCTCCCAACAAGTGGTATCAGAGCAGGTTAGCTTTCCCAAGAATCGGTATAAGAGCCTAGAGTATTCTCTATCATGGCAGATCATGTCCAAATAGATAAACTAGACAGAGATAATTATCCCGCATGGGTAATGCGCATGGAAGCCTTACTTATGAGTAAGGACTTAATGACGTACGTGACCGGAGAAGAAAAGAAACCCACTTTCGAAGATGATAGTCAACCGGAAAAGGAAGAACTAGACGCCCTAAAGCTATGGCAAAAGAAAGATGCAACGGCAAGAGCCTACATCTACAACACTGTGTCAGATCATCTACTACCGCACATTAGAGGTCTGGAGAAAGCGGAGGACATATGGAGTGCATTGGAAGATCACTTCCAAAATACTACGAAAGCTAGGAAGGCCAGCCTATGGTCCGAGTTCACAACGTTCAAAAAGAAGCCGAGTCAAAGCATCAGTGACTACGTCACTAAAATGAAGGATCTAGCAGATAGTCTAGGATCCATAAATGAAGAAGTCGAAGATCATAGATTGATAGCGCAAGTGCTCACAGGGTTGAGAGGAGATGAAAGGTGGAAACCTTTCGTACTATCAACTGAACTCTCCCTAAATCATTTTGTACCAGAGCTAAATCAGTTGCTTGGTTTGATGCTCACATATGAGCAAGACCTGAAAGGAGACGCAGATAAAGGACAAAGCTCAGCAATGTACATGAAGAACAAGAAGAAAGACAAAGGCAAGTCAAAAGACGAAGAAGAATCGAGCTCTCAGGCCTATTACGTAAGAGGTAAAGGCACTGGCAGAGGAAGAGCAAGAGGAAGAAGCCGCCAGAATACCACCAAGAAAACTTGCTGGATTTGCGGACTAAGTAATCATCTGGCGCATGACTGTTGGCACAACCAACAGGGATCAAATCAAAATCAAAACAACAATAGCAGAGGCAGTAGCGGAAGATATCAAAGTAACTTCCAAAGAGGAAGACAAAGCCAAAGAGGAGGCTACGGTAGAGGTGGAGTAAGAAGTTGGGGACAGAGCCAATCCTACAACACCACCTACAACAACTACGCAAATGACACACAGAACGAGAGTCATACATCATTGATGATGAACTCAATCAGCACATCTGATAACGAAGATCTAAAGGTATTTTACATTGACTCTGGATGTTCTAATCACTTGTCAGGAAATATAGAACTAATGTCAGAACTAGAGAAAGGTAGTTCTAGTCACACTGTTCAAACAGGTGACAATACAAGACACAAAGTACAATCAATCGGAAAAGTGAAATGCAAGAGTGGAGCAGATTTGCTAACCAACGTTTTGTATGTTCCAACAATACCGAAAAATCTGATCAGTGTGGGACAGATAGTTGAAAAAGGTTTTCAGGTCAGATTTACAAACAAAGGAGTATTTGTAGAAGATCCCAAGAACGGATATTATCAGATCGTTTCTGGTAAAAAAGAAGGCAGACTCTTTACCTTAAGAGTACAAGGGAACATTGGCCAAGCGCTGCTCACACATGATGAAAAGGTAATTACAGAACTTGATCTCTGGCACAAGAGATTAGGTCATTTTCACGAAAAAGGAATCAAAGCTATGATAGCGAATCAGTCTGTACTGGGATTACCGAACGTACAGAACCAACATATGATTCACAAATGCGAAGCCTGTCAAATGGGAAAAGCCCACAGGTTACCTTTCCAGAAGAAAGGATTCAAACATGATGGCGTGCTAGAACTCATACATACAGATGTATGGGGACCAACGAAAGAAGGATCAATCAGCGGATCAAGGTACTATGTTTTATTTATTGATGACGCAACAAGGTGGATAACTCTTTATGGTTTGAAGGAAAAGTCAGAGGTGTTCGGAGCTTTCAGACATTTTCATGCATATGCTGAAAGACTCACCGGACGAAAGCTTAAAAGACTGAGGTCTGATGGAGGGGGAGAATACTTCTCCCAAGAATTCAATGACTATCTTTGGAATGCAGGTATCAAGAGAGAAATAACCTGCAGATATACACCACAACAAAATGGTGTAGCAGAAAGGAGAAACCGAACTCTAGTAGAGTTTGCACGAGCTATGCTAAAAGAAAAGAATTGCCCAGATTATCTTTGGGCTGAAGCTGTAAATACAGCTACATACTTGGTAAACAGGTTACCATGTACAGCGTTAGAAGGGATGACCCCTTATGAAGCCTGGTGGGGAAAGAAGCCAACACTTGATCACTGCAAAGTGTTTGGATCAGTAGCGTATGCTTATGTACCGTCTCAACTAAGACATAAGCTTGAACCAAAAGCAGAGAAATATGTATTCGTCGGATATGATGAGAAACAGATGGGTTACAGATTATGGAGCCCTCTAACCAAACATTTTACTGTTTCCAGAGATGTAACATTTGATGAACAGAAAAGCTGGTATGCAGATCAGAGTCATACAGCTGAAGAATTTGAAGAAGAGATAAAAGGAAGAGAGAAAGGAAAATCAATTGTTCAGGTAAACAAAGATGAAGAGGCAAGTACGTCCAGGACCGGAACAGGTATAAGGAACGAAGATGAAGACGGGTGCTTAGACACACACGAAGAATATGAGCTAAGAAGATCAAACAGAGTAAGAAGACAACCGGAAAGATACTCGTATGATACATCGTACATAACTCAACAAGATTATGCATATATGGTTAAAGAAGAGGAAGAGCCTCAGAGCTATGACGAAGCTAAAGGCAAGAAGCAATGGCAAGAAGCAATGGAAGAAGAGTTCACCGCACTGGAAGAGAACAAGACGTGGGAGCTTGTTCCTAAACCGAACGGTAAGAAAGTAATTGGAAATAAATGGGTGTTCAAAATAAAGAAACTTGCAGATGGAAGGATAGCCAGACATAAAGCGAGACTGGTTATCAAGGGCTATGCTCAGACGCATGGCATAGACTATGACGAGACATTCAGTCCGGTGGCAAAAATGTCAACCATAAGAACAGTGATTGCTATAGCAGCATCAAAAGGATGGAAGCTAAGTCAGCTAGATATAAAGAATGCATTCCTGAATGGATATATATCAGATGAAGTATATATGGAACAACCGGAAGGGTTTATAAGTTCCAGATACCCAAACTTTGTTTGCAGGTTAAGAAAAGCTCTTTATGGACTGAAGCAAGCTCCAAGAGCTTGGAACTACAGACTCGTGAAGTATCTGAACGAACTTGGATACCAAAGTTCGAAGGCAGATGCAAGTCTACTCATCAAAAGAACAGAAGAAGGAATGATCTACATTTGTATCTATGTAGATGACATAATAATTACAGGAACCTCAGATACAGGAATCACAGAAGTAAAGAAACTGCTAGAAAAGGAATTCAAGATCAGTGACCTAGGAAAGTTATCATACTTTCTAGGAATGGAAATCTCATATACAGATCATGGTGTATATGTCACACAAGAGAGGTATCTCCTGAACTTACTGAAGAAGTTCAACATGGAAAATTGCAGAGAAGCTTCAACACCGCTTGAAGTAAACCATAAACTCAGCAAATATAGTGGAACAGAGTTTAAAGATATGAAGAAATACCAATCGTTAGTAGGAAGCCTAATATATGCTACGCTAACAAGACCGGATCTTAGTTTTCCGGTGGGAGTTCTCTCACAGTTTATGCATTGTCCGACAGATCAACACTGGGTTGCAGGACAAAGAGTTCTCAGATATATCAAAGGAACTATGAAGGAAGGATTATATTATCCTTTTACGTCAGACATAAAGCTCAGAGCATATAGTGACTCAGATTGGGCAGGAAGTCAAGATGACCGAAGATCAACGCACGGGTATATGATATACCTAGGAGATAAGCTGGTAAGCTGGTGTTCGAAGAAGCAACACACAGTCGCTTTATCGTCAACAGAAGCAGAATACAAAGGACTGGTAGAAGCAGCAAAAGAAGTAATATGGATGCAGACTTTACTTAAAAGCATGGGTATAGATCAAAGTATACCGATCATACATGGAGATAATATGAGCTCGCTGTATCTTGCAGCGAATCCTGTGTTTCACGCAAGAACAAAACACATAGAGATTCAGTACCATTTCCTAAGGGAAAAAGTAATGGAGAAAGAGATAGAAATAGTCTACACTCCAACGAAAGATCAGATTGCAGATATTCTGACAAAGAGCTTGGATGGAACAAAGACAAACAGATTCAAAGAGATGGCAGGTATAAAAGAAAGAAAGATATATGAAAGACCGGAAGAAGTCAAATTAGTGATTGAGGGGGAGCTGTTAAGGAAACACTCACGAATTTGACACAATAAACAAGACAGAAACGGAATCTTCAGAAAATCGGTGCACAGGTGTACAATATGCGAAGTTAGTGCGCCGTGTCCGCACAACAGAGCAATTAACCGCGGCGGGCGCGCAAGGCGCGCATAACGCGAATTGAAGAATGACAGAGCAAAGGAGTGCCAAAGAAATTGTATATATATACAGCAAGATTTGAAGAACAAAAAAGGGGAAGAAGAGCGCGGGAGTACATGCGTGTATGCAAGAGACACTGATACACAGAGAAGCACGAGAGACTGAGAGAAGACGCCATAGATCGCGTATGAGTAAAGAGAGATTTAGTAGTTCTCAGAAGACGCCATAGATCGCGTATGTACAGATGAATAACACAAGCCTGAAGTGTCGGGTCTTTTCATCTGAAGAGAGATGGTAATAAGGAACTACTCACTGTAGGAGAGTTTCTGTAACTTGAGCTAGAAGAGGCCAAGCTTACTTGTACACATCTTCTCTAATCGAAAACACATGTTCATGTGGATGTCTGCGCGCAATCTTTACTTGTGAAGAATCTGAAGTTATTTCGTGTTACGGTAGGAAGTTCCATTTCTCGTTTACTATCACGACTCGTTACTAAACGTACTCCAGTACCTTCCCTGTAAACGCATATTTCGGCGTATAACAGTTTACTCAGTAAACATGTTTCAGTAATTTTCTGGTCAGTTACAGTTTCTCAGAAAATAAGTTTTTTCGGTAGAACAACAAAGTATAACTCGTAGCAGAGTTCGAAGCTTTGTATGAGAGATAGCTCATCTTGTAGCTAGACGTCTCTACTTTAAGCTGGTCACAGTTTCCAGTGGAATGAAAATGTACATCCAGTACAAAAGTTAACCGGAAAGTGGCAGTTCAGAACTGTGAAGTTTCCAGAAGGAAGTTAATTCGGTGAAGGAAGCTCACACACTACTTCCTTACTTCACATAAGTCCATCTGAAGCAATTACGAGCAGAACTAAGTTTATTTCGGTGAAGTTCCGGTACGA
This sequence comes from Ceratopteris richardii, assembly GCA_020310875.1. Lineage (NCBI taxonomy): Eukaryota > Viridiplantae > Streptophyta > Polypodiopsida > Polypodiales > Pteridaceae > Ceratopteris > Ceratopteris richardii. The sequence goes on from CM035424.1 coordinate 119,628,431, forward strand.
CTACGGTGTCAGTCCAGTAACAGTCTGGTGAAATTCCGATGGAACCTGAGTCGCAGAATAACACAGTTAAAGCGACATAAATTAGGCTGAGTTACTGTGGTTACAGAGGTGTTCTGAATCACTCTAGCTTAGCTTTCTATTTCCGGTGGCGCGACATTTTCCGCAGGCCTGACAGAGTTCAAGCCTTGTCGCGAAACCCACCATCAGGGCGAAAGTATTTCCGCAACAGTAGGCGTTAAAGCCGAAGTTTCCGCCAGTTAATCTCCCAACATTACTCTCAAGGGGGATTTGTTGATATATTTAGGTAGCGATATGTGTGAACACTCAAGGACATCTGAGGCACTTTTTTCCTTCTTTAGGAGGTTTTCTCACCCCATCTTGTATATAAGCCTATTGCCCTAATGGGCTACTTATCTTTGTACATTCTAGTGGTAATACATTCAGTACTGTGTGTTGTGCTTGAAGCTTCTTCTTTTTTGTGCTCTTTGTGTGCTTCTGTAGATGTTAACTCCAACAAAGTCTTCCAACCGCATCAACAAAGAGATCTTGACATTTGGGTGTCTCCCAGTTAAGAAAATGTTACCATGACCCTCTTTATCAAACAAAGATGGTAGGAAAGCATTGATATACCATGTGGGACATTATGGTCAGAGACCACTAGACGAAGGAGTGGAAGCACAGAGCCACGACCCATAGGGTGAGTATCAAGGAACAATAGCTTTGAGGGAGAAGCAAGCTGCAGGCATGGTTCGCAAACAAAAGGCATGGTCCGCAAACAAAAATATTGGGGTTGTTCGAACTTGCACCTATCATTAAGAAAGCTTTAGTCTTACCCGTAAACCCTTCTCGGCCTTGTGAGCACAAAATGGCTCCTTCTTCAAGGCACACACATAGCTGATGTTGAGGTTCCTTCATGCCTTCCATCTATGCAGTAAACAATGGAGGCCAATATGCTAAAGGGGGAGCTCATGAGGAGATCACTCCCTCAGCCAAGTACAAGGAGCAGAGCTATATCCCTTTAAGAGAATGAGGAGGGGCACCGAGTAAACCTGACGTAAGCCATGCCATGAGCGGGAGGGGAAGTGAAACGGATGAGGTGCCATAGGAACCGACCCCATCATTATGGAACATAGAGAGTCTTGCAAAGGAGAGGGCCTACAAATTCCACCTCCCCACTTACCAAGGAGGACAGGAAGGGAGCTCAAAAGATCTCAACCCTCCTTCCAAAAATGTGTCGGAGTGTGGGTGGGAGAAGAAATGCCTCCCCCCACCTACCCCAAGCAATTGCCTAGCAAAGGAATTCAAGATGAATGAATACGTGAAGTGGAAGGGAAAGCGGAGTTACTTACCCACCAACCAAAATGTGAGAGGCTTATTAGATCTATGTGACCAAAAAGTGGGGACATATCAAGAGATTAATGCCCCCCTCCTGTTACGAGGAAGGAGATAAGGAAGAGAGCTCACACACACACTCTCACTCTCAAGAAGAAGCACACACATAGATTGATGCAAGGAAGAATGATCTTCTTCTTCTTCTCCTATTACATGAAGAGGAATGTACAAGAATGACCTACAAACAAGAATACAACAAGTGCAATATATAAAGATCAGTACATAAGGAAAAAACCCAATGTTCGCGAATGAGTGAGCTGGCAGGGAACAAATGTGCCATCACTCTCGGTAGATAAATCTAATAAAGCTCCATAAAGTATCCTTGACATATACCGGCGTGACCATTATACATATCAGAGAAACAAAAAATTGGTACGTGTCATCCTGGATCATCACATGTTGAGCTTGATATCTCAACACTCCCCCTCAAGCTCAATGCCATATCCTGTAATCCAAGCATCTCCCAAAACTTCTTCAACTTCTCAGCTCCAAGTGCTTTGATGAAAATATCAACAACCTGCTCATCTGTTCTCACATAAACAAGATCAATATCACCTGCTAATACCTTCTCTCTGATGAAGTGATAATGTACCTCTATATTCTTTTTTCTAGCATGGAAAATAGGATTCTGTGCTAACTGTATGCTGCTAAGATTATCGCAATAAATAGTGATAGGCTTTCCCACTTCTACACCTAAATCTGCAAGTAGCATTTCTAGCCATGATGCCTCACATGCTGCCATTGTAGCACCTCTATAATACTCAGCTTCTATACTCGACAAAGCAAAAGTGGGTTGCTTCTTACTGCTCCATGTAACAGCTGCACTCCCAAGTGAGAATAGAAAACCACTAGTAGATCTTCTATCTGGAATGCTACCAGCCGAATCTGCATCGGTGTATCCATAAACTTGCAAATCTACACCAGCCTCATAAAACAATGCATAATCCAAAGTAGCACTCACATAACGTAGAGTGCGCCTCAAAGCATCCAAATTTGGCTTCTTGGGAACCTGCATAAACTAACTTTCAAGTCCAACAGTATAACTTAGATCAGGCCTTGTAATTGTGAGATATATAAGACTTCCCACAATTTTCCTCTACATAGTAGCATTTTCCAATGCTTCACCTGATGTAATATCCAACTTCAAATTCTAATCTAATGGCATAGAAATTGGCTTACAACCAGCCATACCATACTTTTGCAGCATATTCAAGGCATATTGCCTTTGCGACATCCATATTCTTGTTTCTATATGTATAAACTCAATGCCCAAGAAATAGCGCAACACACCAAGATCTTTCATGTCGAATTCCTGCATAAGAAGTTTCTTTACCTCTTTGATGCTTCCTTCATTATCACCACCTACAATAAGGTCATCAACCTAAATAGCCACAATAGTGATGCCATCATCAACTTTCCTTGTATATAGTGAGTGATCTGTACCACACATAGAAAACCCAATACTGGTTAAGTAATCAACAATCCTTGCATGCCATGCACGAGGGGCTTGCTTCAACCCATACAAAGCCTTTTGCAACCTGCCAACATATTCTGGATGCTTTGAATCTTCATATCCTTGTGGCTAGTCCATATATACTTCTCCCTGTAACTCACCATGTAGGAAAGCATTCTTCACATCCATCTGATGCAAAGTCCATCCTTTTGCTGTAGCTAATGCAACAAGTGTTCTGACAGTAGACATTTTAGCTACATGGCTGAATGTTTCCTCATAATCAATGCCATATGTCTGTGCATATCCTTTAGCTACCAATTGTGCTTTATACCTGCTTATGCCAACATCAGCATTATGCTTTACCTTGTAAACCATTTGCAACCTATGGGTTTCTTTTCTTGCGGCAATGGAACCAGCTTCCATGTATCATTTCCATAAAGTGCAGCCGTCTCCTCATCCATAGAATCCAAGGGAGTCACATAAAAGAGATGGCAGTGGTGGAAACTGATGCATGTGTGTGTATGAGAGAGAAGGGGGTTAAGGAAAGGCTCTCATTCAACAACAAAAATGACCATAAAGTACACTACACAAAATAAAAAATGGGATATTTAAGTTGAGCTAATGGTCCAAGGTAAGGGTGCAAATGACATGCAAGCACTTAAAACCTACATACATAAGCAAAAAAAATCACAATTCAATATTTTACCACACACTCTTCAGCTATCCAAGTGATGAAAGGCCATTCTCCTTGGCAACAATGCCAAATTGCTGTTATAGTAATACCAAGGGGAGCCAAGACCCACATGAAAGCAATGGGAAAGCTAAAGAAGGACTCTCCTTTCATCCAACCAACCCTCCAAAGTGCTCAAGCCAAGGGCCAAATGCTCCTAGCAATGCCACAAACCCCTACTAACATGGAGAGGAACGTCATCTAGGATCTTAGTCCCAAAATGGAAAATACAAGAAATGCAACCTTCTACTCGCACAAAAGGAGAGACAAGCATGCACACACACCACACTCTCATACACAAAGACAAATATACACAAGTGCACATAGTCTTAAAAGTAGAGAGTTCTTCCCTTCAATTCTAAAAGATATGTACATGAAGCTTACATGAATCAAAAGCTCCCCTTTCCAAAGGGAGCTTCTCTATTTGTAAGCTAAGCTCTTTCTCCCATGTGCTCTAAATACTAGTCAAAAAGTGAACATGTGTGTAACTAGCATATCCTAAGGATCTTCAAATATATCTTTCCCCAAATATGTGTGGGTTTTTCCTATCTCCTTGATTTTGCAAAAAAAGGTGATTTTATTTACAAGCCTCCAAGCCTTACTCTTCGAGAAATATTAAAAAGGGTCCTACAAGGGTGTTCGCATGTGCAAACCTACAAATATGCTCAAGGGGACATTTCTATGAGCAAGAGCGGGTTCCCATGCACAAGTGCAAATATGTGCACACCCTAAAACCCAACATGTTTATGCATTGCCCAAGTTTCAAGCATTGAGAGGCGCTCAAGTGTATCTTTCGCTACTTGAGTGGTACCCAACTACTTCGATTGTTTTATCCCAAGGGGGGACCACCAGATGGTATTCCTCAATGTATCAGGTGCATAAAAATTATTCATGCCTAGTTGTCTAGATTAAGACAAGCTCAAATGACCTCATTATAAGGAAAGTTATTAGAACCATATTCAAAATAGGCAGCAGGGACAGGTGTACAACCCCACCACATGAAGCTCCATCTTCAAGCATTTTGGGACAACCTTCTCCCCTCCTCAAAAGTTACAGGCTAAACTTTATGCATCGTGGCGAAGAATAACAGATACGGTTACTTTGGCCCTTGTGTTCACAATGGACGATGGAACACATTTCATCACTTTCTATTCACTCTCTAAAAAATGATCAGGCAGAACTCCACATTTCCCAACTTTCTCGTCAAGTTCATGTCCATTAGATGGTTGATTTACATCATTCTGATGTGAAATGGGCTCAAGTGAACCCCAAATTCACTCCAGATCCTCATGCACACCTGTAATGCTGAATGCTTTGTCATCTCAAAGGAATCACAAATGTTGGCCTATCTTCAACAATTGCATGTGGATTCGATTCCCACATATTATCAATGGTAAAGCTACACATTTAGGCAACAATACTACACATGCATATTGTTGAGATGAGCAAAAGAGGCATCTGCACGTACAAAAACCTTGAAAACATACAGACTGGAAGTCTTCTTCCGTTGGTAGCTTAAGTGAAGAACTTAAGCTTTTCCAAGCTGGAACCGTATACTTCAAGCTTACAATGCAGGAAGATTAAAAGCCAATGCAGGTGATATGATGAGACATGTTACAAATCCCAATATGTTATCATTATCCAATTGCCTAGCCCGTTGATATATAAAGATGTAGCATTAAAGCAGGGGATTCAATGCCCATTGATATATAAAGATTTAGCATTAAAGCAGGGGATTCAATGTGCACAGGAGAACAGACTTCCCCAAATACATATGGATACAATTTGCCAGAGAATAGAAAAAGTTCCGACACAGATTAGTGGAAGCACAAAATTCACATGGCCCACTAACGTTCTGATGATTTGCCTTGACTGCCTGCAGGGCTTGCAAGGGAACAACTTATTTCCATGAACCCAATGATGAGCTAGGAACTTGAATATCTGAATTCTGTACAAGTCTCCTCTTATGTATGTGGACTTCTATGACAAACCGAACAAAATTTAGAAGCAGAGACAGAGATAAACAAGCTTAGTCATCATTCTATGCAGTATTAGAACGCCTCTTGGCACCAAAGTGCTCTATCAAAATCTCTTGCACCACTCCCACCACATCACTGCATGGAACTCCAGTCCTGATGACATCACCCAGGTGGGAATCTGCACCAATCCTACCACCCAAGAAGATGTCCACACCTTCAACCACCTTCTTGTTAGCATCTCTTGTCATGCAGCCCATGAAGCCAATGTCAGCCACTTGTACCTGCCCACATGTATTGGGGCAACCTGTCCAGTGCATCCTCACTGGCCTTGGAACTTCCATTGTTCTCTCCAGCTCCTCAGTCACTGCCTTTGCTCTCGCCTTCGTCTCAATAATGGCCTGCCCACAAAACTGGTTGCCTGTGCATGCAACAAGCCTGCTCATCAATGCAGATGGAAAGGGTGAGAACTTTTGTAATAAGGGCTCCTTCAGTAGGGCTGATATCTTTTCAGTTGGAACATCAGGTAAAATAATGTTCTGTTCCACTGTCAGTCGTAGTTCCTTACTAACACTGTAAACATCTGCTATCCGTGCAAGTTCGTACATGTCTGGTGCATGCAACCGGCCCACAGGTATATGCAATCCAATAAAATTAAGCCCTTCTTGTTTCTGTGGATTGACACCAAAATATTCCCTCCGTGTCCAATTCACATCAATCATATCCTTTGGTGCAGCCCTCTCAAGAAACCCATTAGGCATACGTTTGACAACCTCAGCGCGAAACACCTCAATACCCTGAAATTAAATCAACTATTGTATGAGTATCGAAACACAATTCTGGAACAATGAATGACTCAAAAATCATGGACGCTAAACCCACTTACAAGTTCATCTATAAGCCACATCATACGGCATTTCTGCCTGTTACCTCTGTAGCCCAAGTCCCTAAAAGTCTCCAGAATAGCCTTACAGAGCAAAGTTACATCTTCTCCAGGCACCCATGCATCTAAAGGAATTGCTTCTGCACACCTTTTTGCGCTGAAGAAGCCACCAACCAGTATGTTGAATCCGAACTTCCCATCCTTGGTTGCAGGGATGTACGCTAGGTCATTAATATGTGGGTGTTCATAAAGATCATGACTGCCCACCACACACACATTCCACTTGCGAGGCCTGTATATGACACATTAATAATTTAGTGAATCGAGAAAGGAACCCCAGTCAATCCAAAACCTTAATGGACAACTCATGATACTGACAAATTAGTGATTGACGTGTTTCCTTTTCCGTTGCTGATTATGTAATCTGTTAATGCCTTGTTGTAGGGGCGCGTATCAACAATCTCATGTGGATCAATGCCCGCCAAGGGGTTTCCTACAGGATTACGAACATTATCCATGCCACTCTGTAGGCTGTACAGACCAACATTCTTGAGTCCCTCCAGAATATCCGGCACATCACCAATCACTACCCCCCTGATTTGCCAATTTTGCCTCGTAGTGACATCAGCACACGCAGCTTCACCATAGCGTTCAATCACACTTGCTAGATACCGGGTCTGCTCACTTGTAGTCACACCATTCGGAAGCTTCAGCCGCATCATGAATGTTCCATCTGCAACCAACCACAGAAATATAGACCAGTTTCAACTAAAGAACCTGATGTTTCATAAACAAAATACTGAAAAACTATCATAATTAACAAGAACTGTTGAATTCTGTGACTCTGATGAACAGTTCAAAACTATTCATCAATTGGAGATGATGAATAAACTTCGACCGGGCAAGACGATCATACATAAGGAGCACTCACATTGATACTTTCTTCTATGGAAAAGTCCCAGCCACTTGAGTCGAGAATCAACATCATCTTTGGATTCTTTTGCGCCGTCAATTTCCTGCATTGTCTTCTTCGCAAGTTCATTAATCTCCCCTTCGACATAAAGCTTCATCGGATCCTTCTCCAACTTTATCTGCACCAAGTTTAAACAAAAAGCAGTGACTGAAAATCAGAATGAATCAGAACTAGATCAAATATACGACGCATAGAGGAACAACAAGTGTTTCTAAAACAGTAAACGGTTTGGCATACTTCATTTGCTAACAAACAAATAAACCTTTCCATTTCTAATGAACGAATAAGACAGCGTGTGAATTCATCTCCACTGGAGCAAACAAGACGAAACCATGGTGACGGTGAAAAGCCGTCGATACCTTCTCTGCGGGATTGATGCCATCCCGGGCATCTGGCTTCAAAACCCAGTATCCATCCTTCTCCTCCACACGAGGCACGAGGCGCTCATTGCTGATTGAAGCGGAAGACACTGCGTCGGCGAGGGCGCGGATAGGTGAAGGACCTCGTGAAGCAATATGTCCTGGATTTGAATCCCCCGCACCTGAAGCGCAGATTGGAGTTATTTTGACACATTCGGATTGGTGAGGCGCAAAGAACGAATGACTCCTGTGAACGTCCGTGCAAGGGAGTGAAATCTTGCTGCTCAAAGCAAGAGAGGAGGAAGAGAAAGCCATAGAAGCTACAGGGGGCGAGGCGAGGTGGAATGAACAGGTATTGAGCATCTACTTTAGCCATAGCGACGTAGGATAAATCGTCCCGGCAATGCGGCCCTTCCGATTCTGAAGGGTTACTCTCATATATTCTATGCAGGCGGCTAACTGAAGGCCTTGTTTCGCTGCCTTCCACAGGTTCGGAAAGAGGTCCAACCGCCCAAGTAGCTGACCATCAGATGAAAGTTCGACTTCTTGTCTTGACCAGAGGATGAAAAGGCAACAGAGCACGGACGAATCCGAACTTCACAAACTATTTATTGTACATTTGTGGGTTCGCTTTCCTTGGCATTCGAACATCAAACTAAAAAAAACAATACGCATTCGCAACCTGAGAGTCAATCTTGTTAAGGCTCGGTGTACCACGAGAATCGCTCAACCTTGTGGTAGTGACTTTATATTCCATCGTAGAGGACACATCTCTATGCATCCAAGATGGTTCCTTAGAGCTTATGGTGGTGGTGTCTTCATTCTCTCTATGGTGATTACCAGTCTAACGAAGGATATCCCACTAAGAGTACTTCTTAAAACTAGTCCTTGCAATGACTCCTTTGTTTTTTAAGCATAATGGATCCTTATCCTAATCTTGCACTAACTTATATCTTACTAAGAGTAGTTCTTAAAACTAGTCCTTGTAATGACTCCCTTGTTTTGTAAGTATAATGGGTCCTTATCCTTATCTTGCACTAACTCTACAAAGCGTGAGCAAAATCCATTCAACAAGTTTTCATCATGATACCTTCCGAAAAAGCATGTAAATCTGGCAGTAGTGATCCCCCAATCCAAGTAGTCGAGTACCACTCAAGTAGCGAAAGATGCACTTAACTGCTTGCCAATGCTTGACACCTGGGCAATGCATAAACCTACTCATCTATGAGACATGAAATTGAATATTTGATCGAGTAATGCATCAGTAAATCAAGCATCCAACAGCCTACTAATAGAGAACACCATCAAATGCATCTCCAACATCATGAAGACTCAACCTTAAACCTGTCTCCATAGGAGTGGCAATAGGTTTGCAATCTTCAAGGCCAATGTTGCAATAATGTGTCAATGTATTTTGTTTGACACAAATCTATTCCGCCATCAACTTGCATAAACTGAATGCCCAAATAATGATGCAAATGCCCCAAATCTAACATCTCAAATGAGGCATGCAAATCACCTTAAAATCAGCAATATGCTTCTCATGAGGACAAGTGAGCAGCATGTCATCAACATACATAACAATGATCAGAAGCACATTATTTGCACGCTTAACATATAAGGTTCTCTTAGTTGGACTATTCTCAAAACCATGTGCAATCAAGTAGGCATGTATTTTTTCATACCAAGCATGTGGTGCTTGCTTCAAACCATATAATGCCTTTTTCAACCTACACACCTAGTTTTCTTTTGCACAAAGCCACAGAGCTAAAAAGCATACACTTCTTCATGCAAGTCACCATTTAGAAATGCAGATTTAATGTCCAATTCATGTACATTCCAACCATGATGAGCTGCAAGTGCACAGATGCTACGAATAGTAGTCATTCGGCATGTATGAGCAAAGGTCTCATCAAAATCAATGCCTCGTTTGTGAGCATAACCCTTTGCAACAAGCCTAACCTTATACCTATCAAATGTTCCATCAAGCTTACACTTCAGCTTTGTATACCCACTTAGTGCCAATGGCCTTCTTGCTAGGAGGCAAGTCACATAAAGACTACATACCATTTTTCATAATAACATCATATTCTGATTGCATATCAACCATCCAAATTTCATAATTTTGTGCTTCATCAAACAAAATAGGCTCATTCTCATCACAAAGACTAGAGGCACCCATAACATAGCAATCTAATGCAAAAGAGGCACAATGAGAGCCTGAACGAGTTCGATATGACAGAGATGCATCTAATTTGCTATCATGCAAAGTCTGCACGAGTCATTTTGGCATAGTTTTTGCCTCCTCGATATCAACTCTCTCATCAACGAGTGAATCATATAAATCTCCATCAGAAATGGAATGATCTGCATCATCACATGAAACCTATAAGGATTGAGAAGTTGCCTCATTAGGACCAACACTAGATTGTCCACCTATAAAAAGAGGTAGCAATGTGTCATACATGTCTTTGGATCTAACTAATTTCTCCTTAGTACATGAAAGTAATGGCTGAATAGCATCTTCCAAAAATACAACATCAGAGCTAACCAAAATGTGTTTAGTCTATGGATGATACAGACGATAGCCTTTGCTTTCAGAACTATACCCGACAAAAATACATTTTAGTGATTTATCTTCCGATTTCCTATATTGTTGTTCAGGCACTAATGCATATGCCAGACAACAAAAAACATGCAAGTGAGCAACATATGGCTTGCGACCATGCGAAGCCTCATGTAGATTGATAGATTGGAATGCTTTAGTGGGACATCTATTAAATACATATGTTGCACACATCACAGCTGCAAGCCAAAAAATATGTGGTAAAGCCTGACTCTTGACCATACACCTTGCCACCTCCATGAGTGACATGTTCTTTAGTTTAGCAAATCCATTTTGTTGAGGTGTATATGGCACTGTACATTGATGTTTTATGCCACCTTCAACCAAAAGTGCATTAAAGTTAGAAGACATATATTCCCCCCTCCATCAGAACGAAGGGTGCCCATTTTACATGTTGATAGATTTTCAGCCAAAACCAGAAACTGTTTGAAGCACATAAACACTTCGGACTTTGGTTTCAATGGATATACCCATGCATGCCTGAAGAAATCATCGATGAAAGTCACGAAGTAGAGATAGTTCCCAAAAGAAGGTGTCTACATAGAACCACATACATCTCTGTGAACAAGCTTCAATTTCTGAGTAGCTCGAACTAAACCATCTTTTGGGAATGAGGAATGTTGCATTTTGCCCAAAATATAGCCTTCACAAACATGTTTACTATGTGCCTCAAGTTTGGGCACAAAGGACACCATTTCAGATTTCTGTAGGCATAGCAAAATAGCAAAATTCAGATAACCAAAGCATGCATGCCAAAGCTTTGCATCTGACAAAACCTAAGAATCATGTACTACACATGCTGAATCATTCACAAATTTTTCATAGTCTACGAGCTTATACATAAAATGCTAGAAGCAATAATGACATCGCCATTTGAAAAATCATGAAGTGTACATCTCTCATCAACAAATTTCACATCAAGCCAATCTTGGTTAAAGCTTAAACTGATAACAAATATTTCTTGATCCTTGGCACAAATAAAGCATCTAATAATTTAAAAGAGCTACCATCAACAGTAGTCAGAATGATCTTATGAACTCCCATGACAGGATAAGAGGAGTTGTTGGCGCATGTAGTAGTATTCCCTATAGGGACAGGCTCAAGTGAAGTGAAGAAACTGTGCTGCAAGGTAATATGTTTGGTTGCCCAACTATCAAAGTACCAAACATTTGAGTCTACTACATACATACATTATTCATGAGAAGATGGGTCATAACTGAAAATAGTGGTAAATGCCCATTCTTCATTCTGCACAAGATTAGCAGATTTTGTTTTGGGTGTAGAGGCCTCTACAACAACCATTCCAGCCTCTTTCTTCCTTGCCTCTTTGGAAAACTCTTATGACATGATCATTTCCTTTACAATATTGTCAAAACAATTTCTGCTCGTCCATATCATCCTTCTTTGATTGTGTAGAATAAGCAGATTTCTGCTTACTAGTAGAAGAGCTCCATTTACCTTTGCCCTTCTGACTAGCCAGGAAAGCTTGATCTGCAACATGCATAATGGACCTGTTCTGCCTAGACTTATCTTCCTACAACAGAACAAAGACTAACTCCTCAAACATTAAGGGATTTGGATTGCCTTTCATCATCAAACAAAGAGTAGAAGCAAAACTCTAATATGAATTGGGAAGAGCATTCAGAACAAACTGCACAAGTGAATTGTTAGGCAAGACTTCATCAACAAAAATCAATTGTTCCTTCAAATCTTTGATCTTTGTTAGAAAATTGTCCATGGAATCTCCTTCATTCATGTGCTCACTCTCCAATTTTTTTCAGAGGTAAGCAACACAAGCCTTATTCCTTGCCTGGTATAAAGTGGTAAGTGTATCCCAAGCATCCTTAGCTTCTCTAAAAGAGCGAATGTGAGGAATAATGACACGTTTGATAGACAAGGATATCAATGCATGTGCCTAAGCATCTCCACCATTTCTCTACAATAGGTGCAGCAAGAACCGTAGCACGAATAGGAATCTGAAGAATATCACCATCTTCAAATTCCTCTGCATCACCTTCAACAACTGTGTTTGCAAGTGTAATAGGATGTTTTTCAACACCCTACACAAAATTCCACAGTCCTTTTGCAACCAATACATGATGCATCATATAAGCCCATAATGGGTAATTGGTACCATCCAACTCATTCTCAACAACCAAGATACAAAATACATCACTGCTTTCATCCATGGCCACTGACTAAAATACCTTGATGTAGAAAAATGATTGTATCTCAAAAAGTTGAATAGAATCACCCTATCGAGTTTTGCTAAACATGTACTAGACTTTGAGATGCTTATATTGGCAAACTAAAACCTGTATATATCTTTGGCACAAAAAGAAAAAATTTCCTACACAAGTGTTGCAATAGTGCAGTGGCCGAAACGAGCTTAGATGGCAATTTTAGCACCAATTTTTGTGTGATTCTGAGACTGTGACCCAAGAGATATTGACGACACCCTAGATGAAGCAAAAACCTGCTCTAATACCAATTGTTGGAGTTTGAGGTCCGTGGAAGCACCCGAACAGCACAAGGAAGAAGAAGAGGCTTGGAGCACAACACACAATACTGAATGTATTACCACTAGAATGTACAAAGATAAAATTCCTTAGGGCTATAGGCGTATATAAAAGCCAGGGGAAAAAAACCTCCTAACACTACTAGAAATAGGGAGGCATAGCGACACCTTCGAATTGAAAAAAAATGCGAACCGTCGCTTATGCGACGGTAGCATCGCATAAGCGATGGCCCTGTTTTTTTTTTATTTTTTTTAAAGAGCTATAGTCGCATAAGCGATGTTAGCGTCGCTTATGCAATGCTAAAACCATGCATCGCAAATAGCGTCATTAATAGCGATGCTATTTGCGATGTTGGCAAACTGTCTATGACGCTTTAACATCACATAAACGATGTCCTGTACACACACATACATATGCATACACACACACATACACATAGAAACACACGCATACACACACACACATATATACACACTAATTTACACGCACACATGCACAGGCATACACACACACATATATACACACATAGACACATGCATACACACATAGACGCACACACACATACACACATACACACACACACATACACACACACATACACATACACAAACATTTACACACACACATAGACACATACACACTTATGCACACATAGACACACATCGAAACACATTTATACACACACATGCACATGCATACAGACACATATATATAGATACACACATATATACACACATAGACACACACATACACACATAGAGACACACACACATACACACATAGACACATACACACACATACACATATACACATACACACATATATATGCATACACACACGCAGACACGTAAAGAGACATACACACACACATACACATACAATTATACATATGCATACATACATGCTTACATGCATACACACACATACACACACATACACACGCATATGCACACACACACATACACACATACACACACACATACACACATACACACATAATGCATATGTATATGCATACATACATACTTAAATGCATACACACACATATGCATACATACACACACATACACACACATACAAACACAAACATGCATATGCATACATAATGCACATGCATATGCATACATACATGCTTACATGCATACACACACATACACATGCTACACACATACACACACACATAGACACACACACATACACACACACATACACACATACACACACATATATGCATACACACACACACATAGAGAGACATACACACACATACACATACATGCATACATAATGCATATACATGCATACATACATACTTACATGCATACACACACACATATGCATATGTTGAGAGCAGTATGGGCACCCAAGGACTCACTAGACAAGGAAGCCAGCAGAGAGAGTCAGAGCGAGGTGAAGGATTAAGTAGACAGAGCAGTCGACGCAAATCTGGCAGATAGGCCCTTCAAGTTTTTCCAAATCAACATCTTTACAACAGTGATTCTCATCACGTAACAATCATTGTAAATACCATTTCATAATTTTGTAGCTCCATTTTGTGCAAGCCAAGGAGTCCTTGAGCTTGAGGAGCTTTAGAAGTACCTATCTGTCAGTTTTCACATTTTTTAGACTTCGTTTGAACCTCCAAATAGGGTAGAGAACCTAATTTTTAACTAGGCCGGACACTAGGTCTAGACACGGCCAAAACCTAGTCAAAAACTATAAATAGAGCTAGAGAGCTCATTTTTGAGGTTAGCTTGTAATTGAATTGAACTTGTATGAGCTTTTGGAAAGTAATCTAAGAACTCCATTGCTTCTCACTCTTTGTCTTGCCGTGTGTGCGCGTGTGCGTGTATGTGTGTGCATGTTAGTGTGCTTCTCACTCACGCACTTGTGCCTTCACTTGCTCGAGGTCTTCATACCATCCTCACGTCTTCCCGGATTGACATTAAAGGAGGTGCTACTCATCACTGAGCTACACCAAATTTTGGCGCCGTTGCCGGGGATCGAGCTTTGAGGACGAGCGTGTGATGCTAAGACGTAGAGTTGTGACGTTGGCGTTGTAGGTAATTTCTTTACTTTTCCTTACTTTTCTCGTCCTTACTTCATCATCATCATCACCGTCATCATCCCCATCATCTTCCACCTCCATCTCCATCATCGCAAAAATTTCAGTTTTTGACTATATCTCCTTCCCCCTTTCATTTCCCTCATTTCACTTGTGAGAGAGAGCGAGAGAGCAATATTGTGTGCACTGTTTTCGCATGTGTGTTGAGTTTTCTTGCAGGATCTAGGTGTATCATCCCCTCCAGCACGTCGCGCAGGTACGGAAATGTGCAGAACTGTCTCTGTGTCGCAAGCTTCTGTCCATCGCGATTGACAGAAAGTTTCATCTTTTGGTAAAACTAAGTGCACCACAGTAGACTAGAGACCTTGCACATCACAAATCCACAAAAATTTTTGGAAAATTTGCATTTTTTCAGTCCATCGCGATTGATAGTATCAATTGCGATTGACACTGTCCATCGCGACGGACAGCCAGTCAATCGCGACTGACAGACCCCGACGGACACGTGTCCATCACGACGGACACCCCTATCCATCGTGACCGACAGAAAAATCGCGATTGACACCCCATTTCGACGAGAATCTTGACCATCGCGACTTATAGAGCCCCGATGGACAACAATCCATCACGACCGATTCCCTCAGTCCATCGCGATTGACACCAGTCCATCGCGATTGACACTAGTCCATCGCGATTGACACCAGTCCATCGCGATTGACACCAGTCCATCGCGATTGACACCAGTCCATCGCGATTGACACCAGTCCATCGCGATTGACACCAGTCCATCGCGATTGACACCTATCCATCGCGATTGACACCTATCCATCGCGATTGACACCTGTCCATCGTGATTGACAGCCCAATCGATCGCGATTGACAGCCAATTTCAGCCAATTTTTTAGGGTTTTTTAATTTGAGGATTTTGGCCAATTTTGGGGCATAAATATTGGGATGAAGGGCATATAAGGAGGCTATAAGTAAATCATTAGGGGAAAACCTGTTTGCCGGTTGGCTTGTTTGAACCCTGTTTTAATCCCTGAAACCTGAACTGACATAACTTCCTCATACCCCAAGGTAGGAAAACTGAGGGATCCTTGGGATTGTTTTCCATAAAGGCAAAGGATAATTTGGTCTGTGAGTTACATGCATGGAAGTGGTTTATTGTGTCATTTGAATCTAAGTCTTGAGCTAACCGTGGGACTTTTACAGGTCCAGTAAGAGCACTTGAGGGCATTCAAGCAAGAGTAAGTGCAAGCTTGGGAACACGCATCCTGGGCACACCAGGGCAACAACACAAGGAAAGAAACTCAAGGTTGGAAAATCCTCAACACCCTCTATCAATTCGTAGCTTAGGCTAAGTGCGGGAAGTGCTAGGAGTAAGTCAGGGCAACGATAGGCATCAATCAAGTTGAAGACTACCTATGCACTCAAGTTCAAGATTAAACATAATCTCTTCGTGATGCGATAACCTTAAAGGAAAGAATCTAACGTGGAACGATCAACTTACAGTGCGAAAATATACTCAAATATTCCTGACGACGTGATTTCTGACAAGAGCATAAACACGGTAACCACTAAAAAGAATCAAGTAACTGATACAAAAGGACTCAGCAACGAGGTTGTACTTGGGCAAATTTGGGCTATTCAATCAGGCTTATGAACCTTAGATCAGGGCGACATCTAGGGAGAGATAGACAAAGTCTTAGGTCTTCAGAGGCTAGTGTCAACCACACTGCTAGGTCTTGGGCCCAGCAGTTGAGCCATCACTCATACTACCCTAGCTCTGAGACCAGTGAATCAGAGATGTCTCAAGGCATGGACAAACCTACAGGAAGTTCAGGAGTGCCATACTTGCACAGGGTAGAAGGCCCTTACAAAACGCAGTTGGAATACCTTAGGACCAACCGATTAGGTGCTAGCATCTATGAGGACGGCGTAGGAAGATCTGTAGTACAGATTAAGAATCCTGACCAATCTATTGGACTAGAGCGCCCAGCTGTCAAGTTCGAAAACGGAGCGTACTTAGACAAGGAAGGGACAATATATGTTGTCACCAGTCATCCAGATAGGACTGATGAATTTGGGAATGAGATCCCAGAAACGGAATTAGGTGACCTAGAGCAAGGAAACATGGGCGAAGAACCGAGGACCCCCCGAGGCAAATCTGTTCTCACTAGGATTATCACACCAGAGTGGATCCCCCAAGATAATAAGAGCATAGATCTGCTTCTGAACCGAGAGAATGACGAAGCCTTTTGGAGGTATAAATCTGATCGGCCAATTGATATAGGAGCAATCATGATCTATGAGTTTAAGGATCCTGATAGCCCAGGCAGAGTGACCTACTTGGATCACGCTTCAGAGAGGATCTTTGTGGTGACAGAAAATGATAGGCATGCTTACACTTGGAAAGGTGAATTTATTTTCCCCGCCAGAAGTAAGCTTTGCCAACCCAGGGGGCAGAGAAAGAACGAGGACGGAAACAAATAGAGTAGAGCCTGAGGTACTTAGAGCTCACAGGAATCAAAGAAATGCGGATGAGTTCCCTCTACCACGACCCAGAGAGCACACAAGGACTTTGAGACCGACTCAGCTAGTTAAGTCCATGAAGAATTACTTTGATGGCACAGGAGACCCATACGATCATGTGGCCGAGTTTAGGCAAGTCTTGAGGGCTGAACAAGTTGAAGATCTATTCACACAATATAATGCCTTTGGTCTAACCCTTAGGAACACAGCCCTTACGTGGTTCCAACCATTGAATGAGAGACAGTTCAAGAGCATAGACCAACTCCTAGAGGCTTTCATTATTGAATTCTCTAAGAGTGGCATAAGACATAATACCTCCTCATTGATTCACAGCTTCAAGCAAACCCCTCAAGAGACCGTGAGACTTGCAGGAAGAAGATTTAGGCAATATCTTGAAAGATGCCCTGTTTCGGAGCTCCCCACACCAGCTAAGCAAGTGGCTTTATTCTTGGATGGATTGCTAAGTGCAGAGTTGAGATCCTATGTGTACTTGAAGGACCCTAGGACCATAGAAGAGTGTGTACGCATGTGCATCGACATTGAGGATAACCTAGGGGAGGAGTTAGAGCTATCCAAAATCTACAAAGATTCAGATGGTGCCTCTAGCCTCTCTTCCACGCAATCCACATCAATTGAGGAACTTGCGGAGAAAGTAGCTCAGAAACTAGGTGTCTCTAGCAAACAAATCCCAAGGTTTGCCCCTGTGAAAAGATGCTATACTTGTGGAGGTGACCATATGGCGAATGCATGTCCCATTATGGCTCAACCCCAAGTAAATCCTAGTAGCCAGTACTGCACCATAGAGCGAAGATACACAAATCACTCAGCACAAGACTGCCCATACAATAAGCAAGTGGTTAGGCAAACCTACCCTCAGCCATACCCTCAACAAGGCAGATACCAGAGTCAATACCCACCACAATAGTATACTAGGCATCAGCAAAATTACCAACCGCAATATCAGGCCCAACTGAGACCCCAGTCAGTGCTAGCACAACAACCACCTGCTCCTACTAATGTGATTCCGGTAAAGTATGCTGCTGCAGAAGAAAACCTGAATAGAGCTATAGTCCCAGTAACACCATTAATCTCAGAAAGTGATCCCAGTGACCATAGCTTTGATTCAACGCATGTTGATAGTCCCCAGGCTTACTACATGCAGTCTCCTGAACATGGTGAGTCTTACTACAGTGAGGAACCGAGTGAACCTAGTTGGGAGTCAGAGTATGCTAATGTCATGTACGCAAACCCCAACACTAGACCTCAACCTAGGCAAGTAAGACCCCCATTTCCTAGAGGACCATGCTACAGATGTCAGGGAGATCATCTCGTTCGTGATTGTCCCCTGCCTCCACCTACACAATCTCAGTCGGTGACGATCCAAGGCTATTGCCAGGAGTGTGGAAAGGAGCATCTCTTACGAGACTGCCCTAAGAATCCTAATAATATGCCAAAGATTACTCCTATCAATGTTGTAGGGCTAGTGGTAGATTCCACAGGAAGTGTCACTTCCACTACACCAGTACAGGTAGTCACTAGAGCTCAAGCATTGCAGCAAAACCAAGGGGTAGGCCAGGAAAAGAGCCCAGATGTTAGTGAAACAGAGAGCATGACAAAGAAAAGGACTAGAGCTTGGAAAGATAGTCGTGAAAGAATGAAAAGAAAATGGGCAAAAAAGATGAGTGAACTCGAGGAAAGCCTCAGAGAAACAAAGGCCAGGATAACTGAACTCACATCTCAAACTCCCTCTCACACTACCCCACCACCACCATTCCCATCTCCATCCGACCCGCCACCTTCCAACCCGCCTCACCTAATCCCACCACCCCCTAGAGTAGGATCAGTCCTAGCAGATCCCACTCCCGAGGACCTAAACATGATGTTTAAGGCATATCAGGCCAGAATCCAAGAAGGGCCAAACGTAACTGATCATGAAAAGTGTTACCCTAGAGCAGAACTAGAGTTAGAACGAACCAAAATTTGTGCCAAAATGGTGGAATTGGCTCAGACCATGTTTGAAGCCAGTCGCCTATTTAACATCTCTAGTTCAGCAAAGACACAGTTGCACTTTGAAGGACTGTTAGAAAGAATAGAGAGGCTAATTGCACAATCAGAAAAGGAACCCGCCTCTCAACATAAGGACAAGGCGAGTGAAAGAACAGGTCTTCCTGCCCAAGAAGCCTATGTGCCTAACTCTACGGAGCCAGACACATCATCTTCTATGAATCGATTCACACCAGAATTCCTACATGAAATTCAAGAAGACAAATGGGCTAAGGAGAGTGAAGTCCCTCCTCCCATTGAACTTGTGGATGACGCACATGACCAATTCCCACAAGACATCCCATCCATTTATGAGGAGCAGGAGAGCACCCACTCTCAGGAAAGATTAGACTTTGAGTCTAACTCTTTACAAGAATTACCCCACTTCACGGGTCCATGGGAAGCTAAATCTACATGTATAAGAGCGCCCACGGTCATGGTACGAAATGAGGACTCAGTCATACCTAGGAACACAGAGGTAGTGAAAAACACTAAAGTACAATGCAACCTCACCTTAGAAGAGCTACTCAAAGTAAGGCCAGAGCTATGGAAACATGTAGCCAAACAAGTACCAGAAATAGCCAAACCTCGTTCCCAGGTAGGATCCCAGAGAACAGTGCCAGAAATACCATTGGACAAGATAGGAGACATGAGTGAGGGCGAAGAGGGAAACACATATCTTCCTATCACCCATCAAGGATACACCACCAAGGCCATTCTAGACTCAAGCGCAGGAGTTGCAATTGCTACCACTTCCCTATGGAAGCGGTGGGGCAAGCCAGCACTCAGGCCCACGAGGATGAAATTGCAAATGGCCGATGGTCACATAGAGAGACCCCTAGGGCTGTTAGAAGGAGTAACTCTCACCACGTGTGGTGTCGAGTTCGTGCATACATTTGCTATATGTGATTTTAGCAAAAATCATGCCTATGAAATGATCTTGGGACGACCCTTTATGCGACAGTTGCAAGTGGTCCAGGATTGGGGAACCAATTCTTTGTACCTGCAACACTTAGGTGTTACGACTAAAGTGAATCTTAAAGATTACTCTCATAGAGATGTCCCTCCTATCCAATGGAATCCCATCCATAGAGCCAAAGATGATACGGAATCTGTGCATTCCATAGGATCAGGATCCTCATGGATGCATGAAGACACCCACTTATGGATGTGCAAAGTGGCAGTAGAAGAGGAGAAAAGAGAAAAGGCTAGAGAAATAGGCACACATAGACCCATTCAAGACCCAGCCTATGCACCTGTAGTATTTCCTGATGAAGAATTTGAACCCCATGGCTGGGCAGAAATCTTAGCAACAATGGATGTAGCCATCAATGAAGAACAATGGACACCCCACTGTGATGAGGATGGCTATGACCTTTCAGTCTTCTCCATAGAGCCAATCATGGGAGAGGCAGTGTTAGAAGAGTGCGAACCTAGCCCTGATGCATTTGAAGATGCGAGTGACTCCGATCTAGAGTCAATCATTATGGACCCACCTTTTGCATCAGATGAAGAATACTTCTATGAAGTAGAATTTCAACCTCAGAGGCACGGAGAGCTTACAAATGATGTAAGGCTAGCCACGCATGTAACTCCTAAGGAAGAAGGAAAGAAAAGAAAGAAGAGAGAAGTCACACAAGCAGAGGAAGAATCTTTGTTTGAGGTCCCGGAAAATTTTAAGAAGTATGAGATAGATGACAGGAGAGTCATGATCAGAATGCCTAAACGAGAGGCGCAATCAGGGGAGGCCTATGATAACAAAGAAACCACCAAGAAAATTGTGGTAGCTCTGGAAGAAGGAGAGGAGAGATGCATGTACATAGGCCATGACCTGACAGAAGAGGAAGAACAAGAGCTAATAGCCTTGCTAAGAGAATACAGAGATGTATTCGCTTGGAGTTACAAGGATTTGAAAGGAGTGGACCCTGACATATGCTCACACACTATCCCCATGACCTCAGATGCCAAACCCTCTAAGCAAAAGCCATATACATATAATGATAATTATGCTGCCAAGATCAAAGAAGAGATAGATAGGCTAGTTGAAGCTGGATTTATCTATGAAATTGAGCACACTGAGTGGGTATCCCCCATCGTAGTGGTGCCCAAGAAAAATGGAAAGCTGCGTGTATGCATTAACTTGAAGAAGGTTAATGCAGCCACAATTCGAGATAACTATCCGCTTCCTATCACAGAGCATCTCTTAGAAAGAGTAGCAGGCAAGGAAGTGTACAGCTTCCTCGATGGATTTTCGGGCTACAATCAAGTAGCCATAGCTCCAGAAGATCAGCATAAGACGGCATTTGCCACTGAATGGGGCATATTTGCCTTTAGAGTAATGCCATTTGGGCTTACCAATGCACCAGCTACCTTCCAGAGACTGATGTGCCATGTATTTAAAGAGTTCCCGAGGAAGAACTTAGAAGTCTATGTTGATGATCTTTGTGCTCATTCCAACATTAGACAAACCCATATTCTTGAACTCAGACAAATCTTTGACAAATGTAGGGAGTATCAAGTCTGCTTGAACCCAGAGAAGTGTGTTTTCATGGTCAGGCAAGGCAAGATTCTAGGACACATAGTGTCAAAGAATGGCATATCCACCGATGAAGAGAAAGTAAGAGCCATAGCCAAGTTACCTAGGCCAAAGGACGCCAAGGAAGTACAGGTTTTCATGGGGCATTGTGGTTACTACCGCCAGTTCATCACATGTATGCGGTCATTGCAAATCCCATGTATGGACTTTTGACTAACTTTGAGTGGACTGGTGAGTGTGAAAATTCCTTCAATGAGCTTAAACGGCGATTATGTTCAGCACCAATCTTAACCACACCAGATTGGAATAAGCCGTTCCATGTTCATGTGGATGCATCCAATTATGCTATTGGGTGTGTACTCGCGCAACCTACTGGTGAAGGTAATATGGATCTTCCAATTGCCTATGCTAGTAGACAATTGAATGCAGCGGAACGAAATTATACCACTACTGAGAGAGAAGGACTAGGCATGGTATATGTGGTTAAAAAGTTTAGACATTACTTGCTTGCAAATAAGTTTAAATTTTTTACTGATCATCAGGCATTGTTGTACTTGGTAAACAAACCCTGCAACACGGGCAGATTAGTAAGATGGTTTCTCTTACTAATGGAATATGACTTTGAGGTAGTGGTAAGGAAAGTGAAGACTCACTTGAGAGCAGACCATCTCTCTATGCTCACATCTGGAGAAGCCCCACAAGGAGTGTCAGATGACCTTCCTGATGCTTACTTGTTTAAATTGGAAGTGGTGCCTGTTGGAGAAACAATCACTAATTGGACATATATTTGAAGGTCAAATCTTAGGAAGAAAACCCCATGCCTATGTGAAGGGACAAATTCACAAGCGTATCATATTTGTAAAGTTAGTTCACTTTAGTTCTAGAAGTTTTTTAAAAATCACGAGAATACGAAAATCTATATAAGTTAGTTTGTATCAACTGACGCGGCGAGAGAGAGAGAGAAGAAGTGAAAAGAGTGAGTAGGAGTTCATTTTATACGACTGAGTATAGTCGGGCTTCTCTGAGTGAGAAAGCATCTGTAAAACTTCTGAGTTTCCATAGCTATGAGAAAGAACTGAGTAAAGTTCTGTGTATGAGTCTCTCTCCATCATCTCCATGCTTGCCTACTGTGTGATGAATTCAAAAGTTCAAGTTTTCTGAGCAATTCGATGCCTGGCATCGAATCTTGGCTGATAAGTCATTGTTTTCATTCTCAGAGTGTTACTTGTTGTTGAATCTTCTAAAAACATGAAGTTTGTGGAGCAACTCGATGCCTGGCGTCGAGTTTCAGCATAAAGTTGATGCCCGGCATCAACTTCTAGCATACAAGTGGTCTTCTTCATGTGTGTGTAAAAGAAAGTATTTCTGGTGCAGAAAAAGGGCCTAAAAAAGCTCAAAGTCGATGCCCGGCATCGACCTTGACTGAAATTCGATGCTAGGCATCGAATTTTTATTTTTAGACACCCAGGAATACTAAAACAGGCAAAAATTTCCAGTTTTGGAAGGTCATACAGGGTCATCTTGTGAGGGACCTAACTTGAGTTCTAGAGATCCGTTTGATGCATATCATAGCTTGTTGGAAAGCTCTACTCTTCTAGTTTCAGCCTCTAAGGTTTCATGGAGAAATAATATGTTAGCTAGGAGAAATTAGCAGAATACTGAAGGTATGTCATTTTGGTGACTAGGAATTTCTGTAGAAGCAAAGTTCTCACTTTAGGCTATCATTTCTCAAAGTTTGAAGTGGCAATGAGTTAATGGTGACCATAGAGGTGTTCTAGTGTCACATTAATTCATTTCTTGTGGTGTTTCATACATCAACAAGTGGTATCAGAGCAGAAAGGTCCTAAAGAGCAGAAGGCGACAAAGGTACGAGAAGTTTTGTAAAGTTTTCCATTAAAGTTTGAAAGGTGAAGCATTTGAAGACACAAGGCATCAAAAGGTTACTTCAAAAGTATCCTTATACACAAAGAACTTCAAAAGGTATTATCCTTTATCCTTTAAGCTCACAGGTTGCAGTAGAAGGAAAGAACTATGGCAGATCATATCTCCATTGACAAACTGGACAGGGATAATTACCCCGCATGGGTAATGAGAATGGAAGCCTTACTTATGAGTAAGGATCTCATGGTATATGTAACAGGTGAAGAAGAGAAGCCAGTATTTGAAGATGAAAGCCGACCAAAGAAAGAGGAACTTGATGCTTTAAAGCATTGGCAGAAGAAGGATGCAAGTGCAAAAGCATACATCTACAATACAATCTCTGATCATTTGCTACCACACATCAGAGGATTGGAATCATCTAAAGATATATGGAATGCATTGGAGTATCATTTCCAAAGCACTACTAAAGCAAGGAAAGCAAGTCTATGGTCAGAGTTTACAACATTCAAGAAGAAGCCAAGTCAAACCATTAGTGATTATGTCACTAAGATGAAGGATCTTGCAGATAGTCTTGGATCCATAGATGAAGATGTTGAAGATCACAGATTGATTGCTCAGCTACTTGCAGGTTTGAAAGGGGATGAAAGGTGGAGACCTTTTGTCTTATCAATAGAACTTTCATTAAATCATTATGTTCTAGATTTGAATCACTGTACATGAAGAACAAGAAGAAAGGAGATAAAGGTAAAGCAAAGGATGAAGAGGAGTCTAGTTCTCAAGCTTATTATGCAAGAGGTAAAGGCACTGGCAGAGGAAGAGCAAGAGGCTTTGGAAGAGGAAGAGGTAATCAAAATAACAACAAGAAGGCTTGCTGGATCTGTGGATTGAGTAATCATTTGGCTCATGACTGTTGGCACAATCAACAAGGATCAAACCAGAATCAAAACAACAATAGCAGAGGTCAAGGTGGAAGATATCAAAGTAATTTCCAAAGAGGTAGACAAAATCAAAGAGGAGGCTATGGTAGAGGTGCAGGTAGAAGTTGGGGACAGAATCAATCCTACAACACCACCTACTACAACTATGCAAATGACACACAGAATGAAAGTCATACATCATTGATGATGAATTCAATCAGCACATCAGATAAAGAAGATTTAAAGGTATTTTACATTGACTCTGGATGTTCTAATCATTTGTCAGGAAACATAGAATTGATGTCAGAATTGGAAAAAGGCATTTCTAGTCATACAATTCAAACAGCTGATAATACAAGACATAGTGTACATTCAATTGGAAAAGTGAAATGCAAGAGTGGAGCAGATTTGCTAACCAATGTTTTGTATGTTCCTACAATACCTAAAAACTTGATTAGTGTGGGACAGATAGTTGAAAAAGGTTTTCAAGTCAGGTTTACAAATGAAGGAGTATTTGTGGAAGATCCAGAGAATGGATATAATCAGATTGTCTCTGGTAAGAAAGAAGGTAGACTCTTTACTTTAAGAGTACAAGGGAACATTGGTCAAGCTTTGCTCACACATGGTGAAGCATTGATTACAGAACTTGATCTCTGGCATAAGAGATTAGGTCATTTCAATGAAGAGGAGTTAAAGCTATGGTTGCTAATCAGTCTGTACTAGGATTACCAAATGTGCAAAGTCAACATATGGTTTATAAATGTGAAGCATGTCAAATGGGTAAAGCACACAGGTTACCATTTCAAAAGAAAGGATTCAAACATGATGGAGTACTTGGGCTCATTCATACAGATGTATGGGGACCAACAAAAGAAGGATCTATCAGTGGCTCAAGGTACTATGTTCTTTTTATTGATGATGCTACAAGATGGATAACATTATATGTTTTGAAGGAAAGATCAGAAGTGTTTGGAGCCTTCAAGCATTTTCATGCATATGCAGAGAGAGTCACAGGTCAAAAGCTTAAAAGATTGAGGTCTGATGGAGGGGGAGAATACTTCTCCCAAGAGTTCAATGATTATCTTTGGAATGCAGGTATTAAGAGAGAAATAACTTGTAGGTATACACCACAACAAAATGGTGTAGCAGAAAGAAGGAACAGGACTTTGGTTGAGTTTGCTAGAGCTATGCTAAAGGAGAAGAACTGTCCAAATTATCTTTGGGCTGAGGCTGTAAATACAGCCACATATCTTGTGAATAGATTACCATGTGCAGCTCTAAATGGAATGACTCCATATGAAGCTTGGTGGGGTAAGAAACCAACACTAGATCATTGTAGAGTGTTTGGATCAATTGCATATGCTTATGTGCCATCACAGCTTAGGCATAAACTTGAACCAAAGGCAGAAAAATATGTGTTCATTGGTTATGATGAAAAGCAGATGGGTTACAGGTTGTGGAATCCTCTAACCAAACAATTTCTTGTTTCTAGAGATGTTAGATTTGATGAACAGAAAAGTTGGTATGCAGATCAAAGTAATACAGCTGAAGAATTTGAAGAAGAGGTAAGAAGATGTGAGAAAGGAAAATCAATTGTGCAGGTGAATAGAGATGAAGACTATATGCAAGCAAGTACATCCAGAAGTGGATTAACAAGAAGGAATGAAGAAGCTCCTATATTTGATGAAGAGGTGTATCCAGAAACTTATGAAGAATGTGAGCCAAGAAGATCAAGCAGGACTAGAAGACAACCAGAAAGGTATTCTTATGATACTTCTTACATAACTCAGAAGAACTATGCATATATGGTCAAAGATGATGAAGAACCCCAGAACTATGATGAAGCTAAAGGTAAGAAGCAATGGGAAGAAGCAATGAAGGAAGATTTCAATGCACTGGAGGAGAACAAGACATGGGAACTTGTTCCTAAACCAAATGGTAAGAAAGTAATTGGACATAAATGGGTTTATAAAGTGAAGAAGCTTGCAGATGGAAGTATAGCCAGATACAAAGCTAGATTGGTGGTAAAAGGCTATGCCAAAACCTATGGCATAGATTATGATGAGACATTCAGTCCTGTAGCTAAGATGTCAACTATAAGGACAATCATTGCTATTGTAGCTTCAAAAGGATGGACCCTAAGTCAATTGGATATAAAAAATGCATTCTTGAATGGATACATATCAGATGAGGTATACATGGACCAACCTCAAGGGTTTATAGATTCCAGGTATCCAAATTTTGTTTTCAGGTTGAGAAGAGCATTGTATGGATTGAAGCAAGCTCCAAGAGCATGGAACTATAGACTGGTGAAGTATCTGAATGAACTTGGATATCAAAGTTCAAAAGCAGACCCAAGTCTACTTATCAGAAGAACAGAGGAAGGTACAATCTACATTTGTATTTATGTAGATGACATTATAATCACAGGTACTTCAGATGAAGGAATCAAGGAGGTAAAGAGATTACTTGAAAAAGAATTCAAGATCAGTGACCTAGGAAAGTTATCATACTTTCTTGGAATGGAAGTTACTTATACAGATCATGGCATATATGTGTCACAAGAAAGGTATCTTCTGAACTTGTTGAAGAAGTTTGATATGGAAAATTGCAGAGAAGCTTCAACTCCACTTGAAGTTAATCACAAGCTCAATAAATATGATGGTGAGACTACAAAGATATGAGGAAGTATCAATCTCTTGTGGGTAGTTTGATTTATGCTACTTTAACAAGACCTGATCTTAGTTATGCAGTGGGAGTTTTGTCACAATTCATGCATTGTCCAAAGGACCCACATTGGATTGCAGGTCAAAGAGTTCTCAGATATATCAAAGGAACTATAAAGGAAGGATTATATTATCCTTTTACATCAGATTTGAAGTTGAGAGCCTACAGTGACTCAGACTGGGCAGGTAACCAAGATGACAGAAGATCAACTCATGGTTACATGATATACATTGGTGATAAGCTTGTAAGTTGGTGTTCAAAGAAACAACATACAGTAGCATTATCATCAACTGAAGCAGAGTACAAAGGACTTGTGGAAGCAGCTAAGGAAGTCATATGGATGCAGACTGTTCAAGAGCTTAGGCATTGATCAAGGTACACCTACAATACATGGAGATAATATGAGTTCACTTTATCTTGCAGCAAATCCAGTATTTCATGCAAGGACAAAGCACGTAGAGATACAGTATCATTTTCTCAGAGAAAAGGTAATGGAGAAGGAGATTGAAGTGGAGTACATTTCTACTAAAGATGAGTTAGCAGACATAATGACAAAGAGCTTGGATGGTGTGAAGACCAACAGATTCAAAAGCATGGCAGGAGTAAAAGAAAAGAAGATGATATGAAGAAACAGGGAATGTCAATTAGTGATTGAGGGGGAGCTGTTGGAGAAACAATCACTAATTGGACATATATTTGAAGGTCAAATCTTAGGAAGAAAACCCCATGCCTATGTGAAGGGACAAATTCACAAGTGTATCATATTTGTAAAGCTAGTTCACTTTAGTTCTAGAAGTTTTTTAAAAATCACGAGAATACGAAAATCTATATAAGTTAGTTTGTATCAACTGACGCGGCGAGAGAGAGAGAGAGAGAGAGAGAGAGAGAGAGAGAGAGAGAGAGAAGAAGTGAAAAGAGTGAGTAGGAGTTCATTTTATATGACTGAGTATAGTCGGGCTTCTCTGAGTGAGAAAGCATCTGTAAAACTTCTGAGTTTCCATAGCTATGAGAAAGAACTGAGTAAAGTTCTGTGTATGAGTCTCTCTCCATCATCTCCATGCTTGCCTACTGTGTGATGAATTCAGAAGTTCAAGTTTTCTGAGCAATTCGATGCCTGGCATCGAATCTTGGCTGATAAGTCATTGTTTTCATTCTCAGAGTGTTACCTGTTGTTGAATCTTCTAAAAACATGAAGTTTGTGGAGCAACTCGATGCCTGGCATCGAGTTTCAGCATAAAGTTGATGCCCGACATCGACTTCTAGCATACAAGTGGTCTTCTTCATGTGTGTGTAAAAGAGAGTATTTTTGGTGCAGAAAAAGGGCCTAAAAAAGCTCAAAGTGGATGCCCGGCATCGACCTTGACTGAAATTCGATGCTAAGCATCGAATTTTTATTTTTAGACACCCAGGAATACTAAAACAGGCAAAAATTTCCAGTTTTGGAAGGTCATACAGGGTCATCTTGTGAGGGACCTAACTTGAGCTCTAGAGATCCGTTTGATGCATATGATAGGTTGTTGGAAAGCTCTACTTATCTAGTTTCAGCCTGTAAAGTTTCATGGAGAAATAATATGTGAGCTAGGAGAAATTAGCAAAATACTGAAGGTATGTCATTTTGGTGACTAGGAATTTCTGTAGAAGCAAAGTTCTCACTTTAGGCTAACATTTCTCAAAGTTTGAAGTGGCAATGAGTTAATGGTGACCATAGAGGTGTTCTAGTGTCACATTAATTCATTTCTTGTGGTGTTTCATACATCAACAGTGCCGCAGTGGGCTAAGCATTAGTGCCAGTATTGACATACGGGCCTAACCATCCAGTAATAAACACACAAGATAGAGAGGTAGTAAAAGCCCAAAAGTATCACATCATGGCAGGAAGTATGTACAAGCACACGGATCAAGGGATCTTGGCGTGTTGTGTGGAAGAGGATGAGTATGCTAAATGTTTGCAATTAGCACATGTAGGTGCATTAGAGCAACACTACTCAAAGCAACGAACCCTACAGATACTAAGGAGACTAGGAGTGCATTGGCCGACTATGGAAGTTGATGTCCAGAAGTGTTGCAAGGAATGCCCAATATGTTGCAATAAACCACCTGTGGAACATGCCACTCTTTATCAAGTGTCCATAGTGCCAGATTGGAGTGAACCACTAGTATCCTTCCTGAGGACGAAAACATTCCCTCCAGACATGACTCTGGCTAGGAAAAGGAGTTTAGAACAAGAAGCCCAGGATTACTCACTCATTGGTGATAATCTATACAAGCGTGGTAAGGATGGTTACCTGAGACTATGTGTCCATGAGAGTGAATATCTCAAGATCTTGGAAACTGCTCACCAAGGTGTAGCAGGAGGACACTTTGGACCAGATTGGGTGATCAAGGCAATACTATTTGCAGGATTCTGGTGGCCAACCCTTCACATGGATGCACATACCTATGTGAAACGGTGTGATGTGTGTCAGAGAACTCAGTATCCTATACGCAAAGATGAGATGCCCCTGAAACCTATGATGGGTGGACGTGCATTCTCTAAGTGGGAATAGACTTTGTAGGTCCTATTAATCCCCCAACTAGGGGTTCACATGCTGAATACATCATTGTTGCCACAGACTATCTAACAAAGTGGGTAGAGGTAAAAGCTACGACAAAGAATGATGCTCAGACAACTGCTAAATTCTTGTTTGAGAATGTATTCACAAGATACGGGCTACCTATAGAGCTAGTAAGTGATAGGAGCACTCACTTCTTGAATGAAGTGATTGAAAATTTGCTCCAAGAATTCTTGGTAGTTCATAAGAAGTCTGCCCCCTACCACCCACAAGCTAATGGGCAAGCCAAAAGCACAAACAAGATTCTGTGCAATGTGTTGACCAAATTAGTGAATAATAAACGCTCTGATTGGGACAAACAACTACACCATGATGTTTGGGCATACCGAGTCGCCTACAAAACGATACTCCAAGCCACCCCCTTTCAAATGGTATTTGGCCAAAACGTTGTGCTACCGTTGGACTTCTTAATACCTACATTGAAAGTAGCACAAGAGCATGAATGGACGGGTCATGAACTCTCCTCTAGACTTTTTGACCTTGAAAGATTAGGAGAAACAAGACTGAGGGCAGCTGCAGGAATATATGCAGCTAAGAAACGACAAAAGGCATACTTTGATGCCCACGTTAAGGATAAAGATTTGAAGGCAGGTGATCTAGTACTAGTCTACACTTTGAAACAACATGCGAGGAAATTAGAGAAACGTGGCTATGGACCCATGATCATTAATAGAATCTCAACGAGTGGAGCAGTACAGCTAGCCACCTTAGAAGGTGATATTCTTCCGAGCTACATAAGCGGATGCAGGGTCAAGTTGTATCAGGAACCTCTCACAGAGGAAATGCTAAGTCGACTCAATACTGCTAAGAAACGCAAAGAAGAAGAAAAGCGAATTCGAGAAGAAGCCCAAGCAGAAGCTTTAGAGCGCATACGAAGAATGAAATTAAGAAGACAAGGCAGAGAGCAACCTAGGCCAGATGCCGATGCAGATCAAGGATATCACATGGCTATGTGTGAAGTTTCAGTTATCAGCTCCCATAGGATAATTGATCGACGTCCTTTTGTAACCTTAGATATAGGACAAGGAAAGGGTGCAAGGACTGTAAGAGCCTTGATTGACTCAGGTGCAGCCACTAGTGCTGTGAAATTGTCTTACTGTCAAGAGTTGAAATTAACTGTCAATCCTATAGAAGCATATCTCATAGGATTGGGAGGTGTGGAAACCCCTTGCATGGGCGAGGTGGATCTTCCCATCTCCATTCAAGACGAAGTATTGACAGTCAAAGTATTAGTGTGTCAAGATGAGGACCTCACTGAGCCTCTTGTCTTGGGTCAGGACTGGATCTATGATCATGCAGTCAACCTAAACCTAAGAAGCGGACTTCTTCAGGTATGGGTAAATCATAATCGAATTACAGTTGAATCGGGAAATGAGGCACTCAAGGAACTAGGTAAGGCACGAGCTCCTGGTCCTTCCAGGGGCACACATGAAGTTGACAATCTTATTCTTGTCCGAAACAGTGTGATGCAGAAAGAGGATTGTCTCAATAACGGAGTCAAGGATAAGAAGGCACTCCCTTCTGCTCCAAAGGCCAGAAGGATGCAGCAACCAAAGGCAGATCAAATACAAAAGAAGCAAAACACTACCTATACTAGAGGCCAAAAAAAGGAGCAATGCAGATTGTTTCAGCCGATGAAACAAGTATGGAGGCGAAACGGCGAACACCCTGTTCCGACCAGGCCAACCCCACGGCCAAAACCTCTTATTAGTAGTCAACAACACGACACTAATAAGAAGTCCTTCATAAATTCTTCTGTGAAAGTGAAGTCTATTTGGGTACCCAAGAAGTCAATGAAGGCCATCCCACAATCACGACAAATCTGGGTGCCTAAGGCTTGCTTGTGGGCTCAAATAGCTACACCAAGGCCACACCCGGCACAACACGTTTCACTCACTCGAGCATCCGATGCCCATTCTTACACATCATGCACGAACACACATCCTCCCATGAGCACAAGTAGAATCACTTGTAAATGGATCCCTAAAAAACCTCATTTTCAAGCAGACACTTCCATCGGACTCTCTAGAGTCTCCTCAAAATGAAGATCAAAACCCATCCACTGTATGTGGCACCCTAAAACTTGTAATAAACCCCCGAACCCCAGGTGTAAATCCAAGCCCACCTACTAACTACATCACTCTCACACTACATCATTACACTTAGCTCCTAGGTCCACCCAATTCCTAACTACACACACAAGCACCGCGCACTCACTGACTGACCGACTTATCACTAAAAGCTCATGTTAATGTTGTAACGGGGACACAGTGTCATTTTTGTGTCCATTGCAATGTTAACATTTATTCATATATTCTCACAGAACCAGCTGCGAAGTTTTCAACATGGCTGAGACGGCAGGAACTATCTCTCAAACAGAAACGAGCCAGCAAGTGGTGGACTTAGACAGTTTACCCATTTTGCCTGAAACAAACGAAAGACCAGAAGAATTGCAGGCCATCAAAATCATACTTATAGCGGACCCTCCCAGTGGCCATACCATGCCCGTAGGAAAAGCTTCCCACTGGTTTAGTGAAGTGGCAGGACCCTTGGGAGAGGGAACATACCTATGGGAATCAGAGTTGGACTTCAATGGGAAGCAAGGCAAATACCATTTCTTTACAAGAGAATTCGAGAAGTTACAAAATGCAGAAGGTCTACGTTCGGTATGGAAGAAGGCAGGATTGGATGCATATTTCAGTGCACGGCTCCCAAAGCCTGACTTCGTGCGATGCTACTATCTCATCAACACCTTGACTCCAAACAAGAACCCAAAAGGTGCAAGCTCATTTGTGATCCCATCTCTAACGAAAGGAAATGAGCTCAAGAGGTTTAGGTTATCCAACAACTTGGTGAGAGAGGCCCTAGATATGCGGGGAATGCATATTCCTACAGAGAAGGAGACCCTAGTGCCTGATTACATGAAGAATCGAAGCCTCACCAAACTCAAGGACATGGTGTCCATGACACCTAATATTGCAATACACCTTCGCATGTGCATGCAATACTTTGCTTTTCCTGCCCAAGATAGATTCACCATGCCGCCCAAAAAAATATGGTTTAGTTTGTATCTCGCAGAGACACAGAGCCTCACCATCAACTTACCCCACTGGATAATTGATCAGATACACCTAGCTCACAAACGATGGCCGCAGAAACAGGTTTTATATGGATGCTGTGCTTTGACGAGAATCATTTATAGGTGTTTGGCTTATGACATCCCTATTCAACGGGCCCTAATGTGGAATCGTGTAGAGCAGTTTAGAGGCAGGACATCCACTGGACCCCCTTCTAAGAAGATGAGAGGTATTGTCCAAGTCCCTTGTGCTCAACCACGTGGAGCCACCCTAACACCAGACGTCACCCCTCCACCTCGAAGAGTCCGACCATTCACACTCCGACTTCCAAAACACAGCACCGATGGTCCTAACTTGATATTCCCTCCCATCCCAATCGATCTTGAATTTCCCGGTGGTGCATCTTTGGAAGAACTCACGAATGAAGACTTCGAACAATTATTACAAGATGTAGAGCTGGAGGCAGAAGAGGCACA
Source organism: Ceratopteris richardii (assembly GCA_020310875.1). NCBI lineage: Eukaryota > Viridiplantae > Streptophyta > Polypodiopsida > Polypodiales > Pteridaceae > Ceratopteris > Ceratopteris richardii. The sequence goes on from CM035424.1 coordinate 119,662,208, forward strand.
ACAAGTGGGGAATGTGCAAACGCAAGCAACAACCGCCCAAGTACCTGTCACCACAGTTGAAGTGGATGAAGAGGATGATGAAGATGAAGAACAGGAGGAAGATGAGGAGGATTATGATCAAGAGCATCATGATGAGCAACAAGAAGTGCCAGAAATTGTAGGTGCACCTGCATATACAGCTCAACTACAAAGGTTATACGACACAATCAAAGCAGTGCAAGAAAGGCATCAACTCTCTCTTGTGTCAGGTCAAGCTTTGATGCAAGAAATGCTATCAGATGAGGGGGTGGACCAACATTTCATTGACACCCTCAAATTAGTGTCAGAATCTTTAGGAGTTCCGGAGGCTGTCCACACTGCAGTCCGCCAGTCCGTAAGGTATGACAAACGCAGAGTCGACACATTACCACGAGCAGGTAAGACTATCAGGATGCCCGTCACAGAACAAGAAGTAACCATTGAAGCCACAGCTACCCCCACCACCACCATTGACCTCTCTGCTGAAACCTTCGTTCAGACATCACCCATCTCACCCCAACACCCCCCATCACCACCTTCTCCACCCCCACCACCACCTCCCACCATGGAAGAAACGGTAGCCATCACCTCTACCTTCACTTATAACCCAACCTCATTCACATCATTCTCATTTCGAGAACCCACCTCACAAGACACCCTCTTCTCCTTCATCACCAATCCCTTGTACACTTCAACCCTTCTATCCTCCGAACCCATAACTCGCCATCCCATAATTCCAAGTGTGGTTGGAAACCCGACACCCACAGAAGGCACCCTGTGTTTCCCAGCCTATCCCCCAATACGGGTACCTCCATTCCATGACCCTCACTTCCCATCTGGCCCCTACACCTCTTTCAACCTAACCTCACCACCCCAATACCCGTCCTTTGTGGAGCAGTTCATCCGCTCTCCAATGTTTCAGAGGCACATTTCCCCGATGTTCGCAATGACATCAATTTACACGAACACCACACTCACTTCACCTACCATACCCACCTACATGGTAGCCCCTGTACACACCACTCTGTCTGACCCAATGGACATTTCACCCACCACAGCACCTCTCCCCACAATTCCACCCTCTTCCCCTCCACTACCCCCCACCTCACCACTCACCACATCATTGGCACACACAGCATTCACTACCTCCACAGCATTCACTACCTCCCTCCCCAATCCCACCTCCCCTGCATTCCAAACTTTTCCCCTTACATCTCATAATGTAAATAGCACGTTCAATACATTACTTCAGTGTGCACATCAACTACAACAAGAATACCATCAATTGGAAGAACGCACTGCTGCCCTCCAGGCAGAATCTCAGCGTCTGCAAGCTAAAGTCAACACTGTTGAAGCTGATTACCAAACGCTCCTAACCGAGCATACCACCTTACAGCAGGCTCACTCCGAATTGGAATCAAAGACATTGACAATAGATGATCAAGAAGTCAAGGAACTAGAAACAGTGCTCCAAGCACAAATGATATCTAATGCTACACTCAGACGCAATCTTGGGCTATTAAGGAAGCATATGGCAGTAGCACTAGAAGAGAACAAGAGGCTTCAGCAACAAAACCAAGACAACTTTGAAGCGGCTATGGAAGGAACTACAGGAGCAACCATTAGCCCTACCAAGTATAGAGAAGTCCCATCAGAAGACATTCGCATCTTACTCGAGGAGCATGCAAATTTCTTGGAGTCATATGAAAAGCTAGAGACTGAATGTGCAGACCTAAAGAAACAGATAGCCCGTGCCCCCACAGCTCAAAAGGAGTCAATAATCTTGGAACGCTCCACAGAAGAATTAGAAGACCCTCCGTAAGCAGGTGGCAGAACTCCAAGCACGCCTCTTACCATATGAAAGGCCACCCTCGCCCACTGAAGAACCAGAACCTGAAACAGTAGTGGAAATCCCCGTTGATGACAGCTATGAAGAGCCGTATGAGCCGATGCCAACACCCGGTGGTCGAACTATAGAGGAAGGACAGGACACTTTAGAAATTCAAGTTCCAGATTGGGTCAAAAGGGTCGAGAAAGTGGGTAAGACACATGATGATCGTGTTGCCGTGCAAATGCAATCTCTCATAAATCTGGAAGAAACTGTCCTTCGGTCTTCTTACTTTCAGAACCTATCCCACCAACGGTTAATCACAACATCAGAGTCGCAATACATGCCTTATTTTGTCTTGCTACATGATTATAATGAAGAAGTCAAAAGACATACAGGGAAGGAGCCCACATTTGCCACTCAATTTGAGCTAGAGGACTTACCGGCAGATGCACGTGCTGGCTCGATCTTCCAGCCTAATTGGCATGCACGTCTACTAACCGATTACCCTGAGATGATGAGCACTTGGGCAACCATGCCACTGTATATCAAGTATAATCCATGTTATTGCCCAATGGTACGTCGCAGATCATGGCAAGCATTTGCGATCAAGGTACGCAACAATAAAGAATGCTCGGCTTGGGTTAACTATCCATATTTTGCTCCACCTCGAGGGACCCCAACCGTAGCCTACATGATATCAACAATTCGGCACTGGTCTACACGTCTAAATAATGTACCCGACATAGTAGCGAAAATGTGTATGAAAATATTCGAGCTCATGACCATTGTCTTCAAAACCTTTCGGAAGGTACAAGCTCCATACATCTCTGCCCCGAGATTCTCTCAAGGTAACAAGGATTTAGTCTACGACATGAGCCAGACTCCCTCGGTCACTATAATCTTTGCCTGGCATGCACGAATAAAGTACTTACCCGCATGCTTCAAGCAGACATTTGAGGAAATGTTCTCTACGGGATTCTGGGAATATCATTCAGAAATTTTCATTCCCAGACCCACACATTTGCTACATCTATTTGCAGTAGAACAAGCGATCCATGCAGATCAGTTACGTCTGCCACATCCGGACATTCCAGGACCAATTGATTGGGATCGTATGATGACAGATTTGGCCAGAGGACTACGCATACAAGAACATCAGCTTGCCACTCAGGTTGTGGAATATTACATCCAACACTCCCAGCAACAAGGGTCTGTCAGGGACGACAGATGCGAGAGAGGGGGGGGGTGTTGAGAGCAGTATGGGCACCCAAGGACTGACTAGACAAGGAAGCCAGCGGAGAGAGTCAGAGCGAGGTGAAGGATTAAGTAGACAGAGCAGTTGCCGCAAATCTGGCAGATAGGCCCTTCAAGTTTTTCCAAATCAACATCTTTACAACAGTGATTCTCATCACTAACAATCATTGTAAATACCATTTCATAATTTTGTAGCTCCATTTTGTGCAAGCCAAGGAGTCCTTGAGCTTGAGGAGCTTTAGAAGTACCTACCTGTCAGTTTTCACATTTTTTAGACTTCGTTTGAACCTCCAAATAGGGTAGAGAACCTAATTTTTAAGTAGGCCGGACACTAGGTCTAGACACGGCCAAAACCTAGTCAAAAACTATAAATAGAGCTAGAGAGCTCATTTTTGAGGTTAGCTTGTAATTGAATTGAACTTGTATGAGCTTTTGGAAAGTAATCGAAGAACTCCATTGCTTCTCACTCTTTGTCTTGCCGTGTGTGCGCGTGTGCGTGTATGTGTGTGCATGTTAGTGTGCTTCTCACTCACGCACTTGTGCCGTCACTTGCTCGAGGTCTTCATACCATCCTCACGTCTTCTCGGATTGACATTAAAGGAGGTGCTACTCATCACTGAGCTACAACATACATAATGCACATGCATATGCATACATAATGCACATGCATATGCATAGGTACATGCATACACATACACACACATAGACACATACACACACATAGACACATACACACACATAGACACATACACACACATAGACACATACACACACATAGACACATACACACACATATGCATACATAATGCACATGCATATGCATAGATACATGCATACACATACACACACATAGACACATACATACACATAGACACATACACATACATACACACACATATACACATAGATTTACACACACATACACATGCATACACACACATACACACATAGACACACACGCACACATACACAAACATACACACACACATAGACACATACACGCATACACACATAGACACATGCACACATAATGCATATGCATATGCATACATACATAATTACATGCATACACACACATACACACACATGCATACATATGCATACACACATACACACGTAGAGAGACACACACACACATGCATACATATGCATACATAATGCACATGCTTATGCATACATACATGCATACACACACATACACACACACATACACACACACATACACACAGATACATATACACACATAGACTCACACACACACATGTAGAGAGAGAGACACACACATACACACATATATATGCATACACATGCACGTAAAGAGACATACACACACACACACATACATGCATACATATGCATACATAATGCATATGCATATGAATACATACATATTTACATGCATACACAGACATACACACATATACACACACATACACACACATATGCATACATATGCATACATAATGCACATGCATATGCATAGATATATGCTTGCATGCATGCACATACACACATAGACACATAGACACTCATAGATACATACACACACATGGACACATACACACATATACACATACACACACATATACACACAGATTTACACACACACATACAAACTTACACACATAGAGATACACTGTTGAGGATAGAAGAATCTTGAGGATAAATAGTTAATCTGAATTCTGAAAGTCTGCTAACTCAGATATTACTCAATCGGATGTTGCTGAGTCGGAAATTTGCTGAATTTGTATTTTCTTGCTCCGATTTTAACAGACAATTATTTTTTGTTAGGCGATGATGTTGCAATAAAGAGAGTAGTTGTATTTCGTTCACAAAAAAAGGAGAGCAAAAGAAACCAGAAGAGGCAAGAAGAAATCTTTCCAAGAAGAAAAAAGAAAGAAGCGTCCTCAGAGAGAACAACGCCAGAAGAGAAATCTTGATTTCAGAGGCATATTTACCTATTTTGTAATGTATTTTCTATAGTCAGAAGTTTTAATGAACTTTTCCATCATGTAATACCTGATGTAGAAGAACTCTAATGGAGTAATTTACTTACACACATTCAGCGCAAGAATGAATCCTTGTCTATTTGAGTTATGTTCGTTGAAGAGAGATTTTGTCGCAGTGTAACAATGCTAAATCTGAAATCTGTTGGTAGCGTATTCTTGTGTGAAGTAGATCAGTGCTAAAGTTTGATTGTTCAGAAATAAGTAGAGATGTGTTGAATGCAACTCCCAACACATTTGGCGATCCTACTGTGCTGCTAATGAAGCAAGAAATGCATGAAGGAAAGAAGGAAACGATTTGGTAAAGTGTATTTTACAAGAGCACAGGCAAAGGCAGCTAACGTGGAGTCATCCTCAAAATTTTAGGATTGGTACGAAGTCGAGGAGGAAGCTAATCTGGAAACAGAAGAGGAACAGAGAGAAACAGGTGCAGTAGAGGTAAGGTTAGTGGGCGGTATACTTGGAGCGCTATTCCTAACAGAAACAACTGTAGGAGTAAGAAGACAACTCCAGTTCGACCCACTTGCAGGGGCGACTGGTCAAAGAACTAGGTGTACACCTCAACCACAGCCAATGGCGCAACCACCTCCCAATCCCAAATTCAAAGCAACTCATTTCAGAGGAGGCTCTAAAGAAGATGCTGATTGCCATGTGGCTCAATTTGAGATAAAATGGACAGCTAATGGATACCCAGCTATATATGGTGATGACATTAAACTTCAGCAATTTGCTGCCACGTTGGAAGGACGAGCAATGAGCTGGTTCAGTCAATATGGTATTGCTCATTTTGCTACATATGATGCATTAAAAATAGCATTTTTGCAACGATTTAGAAAAGAGAAGACTCCTTCCGATGTGTCACGGAAATTGAGAGCTATTAGGCAAAAAACCATGTTAGTGGAAGATTATGCTCAGAAATTCAGAATCTTAAGGGAACAATTGCAACGTAATGAAAGACCTACTGACGAGATGTTGGCAGGTTATTTTCTAAAAGGATTACGAAGTACCATTAGACATGCAGTTGCAAGTGTGGATATTGCAAATGGATTTGATGTATTAGTGTTAGCAGCTGCACGCGTGGAAAGAAGATTTGGACGGGCTAAAAAGAGACATTATGATTCTAGTTCAGAGGCTGATTCTGATTCAGAATTGGAGTCAGACAAAGGTTCAACTGATTCTGACTCTGATACCCAAGATGAAGAAGTAGTAGGGAGCAAGCATCGCAAGCATAAGGCTAAGCAAAGTAAAGAGGAATCATGGATTAGTAAGTTAAAAAGACATGGATATTCCATTGTAGCTCCAAAAGAAAGGAGATTTTGTGATATTTGTGATAAAGACGGACATACAACAAATCAATGTTGGTACAACCCCAAGAATAGAGGGCAAAGTTCACGGCAAGAGAATAGGAATAATACGAATGTGGCAGCCAATCAGGCTATGCCTGTGCAAGGGAGAGGTTATTTTCAGAGGCAGCAGCAAGCAAGATCTCTATGGGCAGATCAGGGGAATTAGCAAGGACATAACTAGCAAGGTCATCAGTAGGGGCGACCACAAAGACTGATGCCTTGTGGATATTGTTCAGCACATGATCATTGGATAGGACCCAATTGTCCATTATGGGTAAAACATAGAGAAGAAAGGGGCATACCAGTAATTCGGTATAATCAGCCTAATCAACACGGACAACACCTACAACAGGGACAGCAGACTGCTCAAGCCAATGATATAGTTATTGAGTTACCAGAACCGGAGTGTCGAAAAGAAACAGCTCCTAGTACATCGGAAATGGTAAATGCAAAGCATGACTCTCAGTGGTGTTGTAATTGTAAGCAGTGTGGGAATGGAAAAGAAGTGGAAGTGTTGGCGGTCAAAAGGTCCAAGAACAAAGGTCCTATTAATTGGCAAGAACAACGACAAGTTAGGAACAAAGTGCAAAAATAGGTTCAGCAAGAGAAGAATAAATAGGTGAAATTTATAGATCCGGCCGAGGAAGAGCAGGATGCAGGCATGGTACCGTCAATAACAACCGAAAACAAGAATCCAATCAAGCAAGATGCTAATAAAGATTGGTTTGAGGTAATCATTAACTCACCATTACAGCTGTCTTTAGACCAATTATTATCCTTGGTACCAGTGTTTCGGGAGAAATTATTGAAGAAGCTGATTGGTCAGCGTTCAGAGCCAGCACTTAGGTCGGTACCCTCAACATCAGCCAATAATATTGATCCAGTGGATGTAGATTTTGTTGTGCCAGTAATTCAGGTACAGTATGGGCAAAGACGATTTGATGAAGTGTTGCTTGATGGGGGCTCAGGGGTGAATATATTACCTGAGCATATTTTTAAAGAAATGGGAGAAGGGGCATTGGCTCCAACACCGTTTCAAGTGAAGATGGCAGACCAAACTCGAGTTTAGCCTATTGGCATTCTGAAGCAGCAGCAGATCATTATTTCCGGAATGTCATTTATGGTAAATTTTGTGGTCATTAGGATGTCTGAGTCAGCTTATCCATATGAAATGTTGTTAGGAAGACTGTAAGGAATTGAACTCACAACCTCTTGGTTAGGAATGTGATGGGCTAACCACTTGCCCCAAAAGCCATGGTTGAGGATTACTTCCTAATCCTCTCTCTTAGGGTGTGGTTCAACCATCTCCTACCAGGATTATGTTACATTCTTCCCCCCTTGGTCGATCATTGTCCTCAATGATCTACTCTTGTATCCCTCTAGCCTCGGTGATCAGTCCCTTGAACCCCTAGGTGCCCTTGAATTGATGTCCCTCAACCTCGCATAGTTTCTTGAACCTTGTTCGCAACCTTGGTCTCTTGAACCCTTGCTCTCAACCTCGGTGTCTTGAACCTTCTTGTTCGCAACCTTGGTGTCTCGAGCCCTTGTTCTCAACCTCAGTCTTGAACCTTGTTCTCACCCATGCTTGGTATCTTGAACACTCAATCAAGTGCCACCCAAGGAATCCCAAGGAATTCACACTTCCAAGCTAGCTCATTGGAAAGTTCGTTTCGAGAGCTTTCCAACGGTATATTACATGCCTCAATCCGACATACGGATTGAGAGATACACCCCAATCATTGTAAGGTCCATCCTTGAAACCGACGCGCGCGCCTTCCACAATTCCTACCCTTTCACATGGAGGATGCCCAAGCGCCTTTTTTAGAGGCCATTGGATCATTCCACCTTGCCCAAGCCTACTTCCTAGGCTCTGATACCAATGTAAGGAATTGAACTCACAACCTCTTGGTTAGGAATGTGATGGGCTAACCACTTGCCCCAAAAGCCATGGTTGAGGATTACTTCCTAATCCTCTCTCTTAGGGTGTGGTTCAACCATCTCCTACCAGGATTATGTTACAAAGACCTTGGTTCAGGGTTGCTAAAGTCAAGCAAGATTGGGGTCTAAATGTGCTAATGATCATAAAAGGGAAAAAGCAAGTGACAATCCCTATGCGAGGAAGAAGGAATATGTCGGTGCAAGATAAACCACTTATGGCTGAGACTATTAATTTGGCGGATGAGTTAGAAGATGATGAAGAGGAGAAATTTTCGCAAGCAAATCCAACGATAGTACCGATATTGGAGGTTGATGTCGCAGGAGTATTGAGTAAGGATGATCTGATTGTGCAGAAAGTAGATGGGCTAGTTCTGGGTGAACAAGTTGAAGGAGTACAAATACAAAGGATGTTTGAGAAAAGTATGGCAACTCCAGTGCAACAGAAGTTAGAACAACAGGAAAAAGAAGTAATAATTCTGGATGAACGGATATATGACCAGAAGTATGTAGGGTCGGCAAGGGTAAAGGAGGAAGAGCTTCGGGAAGTCAATTTAGGGATCGAAATTGAACCTAAGATGGTGAGAATCAGTAAAGCAGTCGATGGTCAGTTTATGGAGGATCTTATTTGTTTGTTGAAAGAGTATGTAGACGTATTTGCATGGGATTATTCTCAGGTAAAGGGCATAGATCCGGATTTGCATCAACATCGGATTAATTTGAAGACAGATGCAGTGCTGGTTGTGCAACAGCGGTATAGGATGAATCCAAATTTTGCTAAATAAGTGAAAGAAGAAATTGATAAACTATTGGCTGTTGGATTTATTAAACCTGTTAATCAGGTGACTTGGCTTTGTCATATTATTGTAGTCCCCAAAAAGAATGGGAAACTCAGAATTTGTGTGGATTATAGAAAGTTAAATGCGGCAATAATTACTGATCCTTTTCCTATGCCGTATTGGACACAGTAGCAGGACATGAAATGTATAGTTTCTTGGATGGGTTTTTAGGGTACAATCAAATTAGTGTGGCTGAAGAGGATCAGTATAAAACGGAGTTTATTACAGAATGGTGCTTACATGTTCACAGTTATGAGTTTTGGGTTGAAAAATGGACCACCATCATTTAATTATGTGGCACATAAAGTGTTCGAACCTTACCTAGAAGAGTTTATGCAGGTGTTTGTGGATGATTTCTCGGTCTTTGGTAAGAAGGTTCAACATTTGCAGCATCTAAAATTATGTTTTGATAGATGTCGACAGTTTAGGATGGTGTTAAATCCGTTTAAAAGTGTAGTTGCAATTAGAAGTGGTCTTTTATTGGGACATGTCATTTCTGAACAAGGCATGGCCATAGATGTTAAGAAGATTGAACCTATTAGGACGGCAAAGGCACCTACGAATGTGAAAGAAATAATGCGGTTCGTGGGTCAGATTAAGTGGCACTCCAGATACTTACGATATTTGGCCAATATCTCTTTACCACTTACACATTTGACAAAAAAGGATGTTCCATTCGTATGGGCGGATGCTCAAGAAAAAGCGTTTCAACTCTTGAAGAAGATGGTGTCTGTGGCACCAATTTTGCAACCACCAGATTGGTCATTGCCTTTCCACATATTTGTTGGAGCAGTTTTGATGCAGCAAAAGGAGAAAGGATGGTATATACCAGTGTATTATGCTAGTAGGGTATTGTATTCAACCGAAAGGAATTATCCGGTGACTGAAAGGGAAGCTTTAGCAATGGTATATTCTCTCAAAAAGTTTTGACATTATTTGTTGGGAATAAAGTGGTTTTTCATGTGGATCACCAGGCTTTGATATATTTGATTAAGAAGCCTTTGTTGACAAGAAGACTAGCCAGGTGGATGCTTTTATTGCAAGAGTTTGATTTTGTGATTATTCATACTCCAGGCAAAGAGCATGCAATGGCTGACTATTTCAGTCGGTTGGAATCAGGAGAGGCACCTTCAAGTGTCAATGATGAATTCCTCGATGCGGAATTGTTTAATGCACAGGTTGCTGAACCAGATTCTTGGTATGATCAGTTATTGGTATTTTTAACGGATGGGTCATTACCACAACATTTTTCACCTGATCAAAGAAAGAAATTTGCACTTAAAAGGAGACCATATTTGATCATAGCCGATGCATTATATAAAAAAGGGGTGGATCAGGTTATTAGGAGGTGTGTACCAGAATTTGAGCAACCAGCAGTGTTACAAGAGGCACATTCAGGTCGAGCAAGAGGTCATTTGTCTGGGGACATTATAGGAAAGAAAGTGTTACAAGCAGGTTTATGGTGGCCTACTTTGTTAAAGGATGTGCATGAGTATGCAAAAAGATGTGTGATTTGTCAGAAGATGGGCCAACCAAGCAATTCAGATTGGATGTCTGATCATCCGGTTTTACCATTGGATCCATTCCAAAAGTGGCATATGGATTTTGTGGGCCCTATTAAACCAATTACTCAACGTGGCAACAGGTATATTTTAGTAGCTATAGATTATTGTACAAAGTGGGTGGAAGTAGTGGCATTGAAAGATAATAAGGCAACAAGTGTGGAAAAATTTCTTTATCATAATATTATGTCCAGATTTGGTTGTCCTATTGAGTTGGTAAGTGACAGAGGTGCTCATTTCCTTAATGAAGTAATTTCAGAATTAACACGAGTTCATTTGATTATGCATAAAAAGTCTATAGCATATCATCCATAGGCGAATGGCCAGGTTGAAAGTACAAATAAAACATTAATGCGTATTCTTAAGAAGCTTGTGCATGACAATCAGAAAAATTGGGATTTATTACTTGACTCAGCTTTGTGGTCATTCAGAACAGCATTCAAAGTGACAACAGGTATGATTCCATTCCGACTGGTATATGGATTGGAGGCAGTGGTACCCATGGAATTTGTGGTTCCAAGTTTGCGAATCATAGCAGAAAAGATGTCTATTGATTTATCGGTTAAACATAGAAGCAAATATTATCTGCAGTTGGAAGAGGATCGTTTGGTAAGTGTGTACATTACTGAGGTAATTCAAAGATGAAGACAAGCTTGGGTGAATCAGAATGTGAAGTTTAAGTTATTTAAAGAAGGAGATTGGGTAATGGTGTATAATTCTAAGCTAGGACCACATCCGGGAAAGCTCACATTGAGATATCAAGGTCCATATCAGATTGTGCAAGATTTAGGGCAAGGAACTTTTCTATTGGCAGATGTATTTGGCACAAGAATGGAAAAACCAATCAATGGATTCCGGCTAAAGAAATTTCAAGGGAAGCCGCCACATTTGGATTGGTTATCTTCTAATGTAGTGCAAGTAATGGTTAAGTCTAAAAATCATATTACTAACATGTCTGATCAAGTCTGAAAATCATATTACTAACATGTCTGATCACTGGAGCAAGAAGGCTTATTTATCTGCATTTTCATCCTTGGTGACATGTTTCCTTGATTTTTGTTGGTCAAAAATGGCATTAAGTGCGTTCTTACGAATCTATTGGGGGATAGGTTATAATCAGAGGCTCACATTTTTGTTAGCAGTTATTCATCAACATACAACGAAGAAGGGAGTGTTGGTGAATCGGACTGAAGTATTAGAGGAATATTCAGAAGCAACAAGAGATGTAACTCAAGGTGCATGGACATTGATGATAGCAAGCAGCCAGCAACATCATGGATCGGTGTTCCTGGGTGGACATGCAGATAACAGAGGATACTAGTTTTATTGTCCGTTGGAGGAATACAGTCAACAAAGTAAAATGCAGCAGGTAATGGAGTTGTCAAAAGTGAAGCGGTCATTACAGGAGTTTGATGAGTGGAAGAGCACTATACAGGAAAAAATTGAAAACGAGATGAATGGGTTTTCTACACTGAATGCTAATTTGCAGACAGAAGTCGTAGTACTTAGATCTTGGATGGAAGCATTATTGTCACTAGAGAAACAAACATTAGAAAATGAGGATGTGGAGTTTGATGCAGTTTTAATGTCAGAGTTGGATGTTGGAGTACTGAAGCAGCATGTGCACAGATATGTTCAAGAGATATGGAAGGTGGTTCAAGGTTGTTGGCAAAGTCTATGTAGAAATCAGATTGAGCAGGTACAAAATTGTTTTGTTTCAAAGCATGAGAAGGATTTACTGCATATGGTTGAAGAATATCATAAGCAGATTGATGAGCATGTGCAAACAATCAAAGAACTGCAAGAGCAATTGTTGCAAAGAGATTTGGAGCAGAAAGTGGATGCAATAGTTGAGCAGCAATAATTAGTTGATTCAATGGAACTGCATGAAGCGCAGAAAGGTACTGAGGAGGATGTGAAAGTGTTGTAGAGTCAAGAAGTTGGAACAAAGGAAGCTAACAATCCTAAACAATCGATGGAAATAATATTGTACGATCAAGGGATTGTAAATTCGGGTCTAATTTTTTTTTAAATCCCCCATCGGGTTGTGCCAGGTGTTGAGGATAGAAGAATCTTGAGGGTAAATAGTTAATCTGAATTCTGAAAGTTTGCTAACTCAGATATTACTCAATTGGATGTTGTTGAGTCAGAAATTTGCTAAATTTGTATTTTTTTGCTCGGATTTTAACAGACAGTTATTTTTTGTTAGGCGATGATGTTGCAATAAAGAGAGTAGTTGTATTTCGTTCACGAAAAAAGGGGGTTAGGAAGGGGAAGAAGCATCTCCAAGAAGGAGAGCGAAAGAAACCAAAAGAGGCAAGAAGAAATCTTTCTAAGAAGAAAAAAGAACGAAGCATCCTCAGAGAGAACAACGCCAGAAGAGAAATCTTGATTTCAGAGGCATATTTACCTATTTCGTAATGTATTTTCTATAGTCAGAAGTTTTAATGAACTTTTCCATCATGTAATACGTGATGTAGAAGAACTCTAATGGAGTAATTTACTTACGTACATTCAGCGCAAGAATGAATCCTTGTCTATTTGAGTTATGTTCGTTGAAGAGAGATTTTGTCGCAATGTAACAGTGCTAAATCTGAAATTTGTTGGTAGTGTATTCTTGTGTGAAGTAGATCGGTGCTAAAGTTTGATTGTTCAGAAACAAGTAGAGATATGTTGAATGCGAACCCCAACATACACACACACCACACACATTTACACACATACATACACATGCATAGACACATATATACAAATACACACATATATACACACAGACACACACAGACACACACACACATATAGACACACACACACATACACACACATACACACACATACACACACACACATATATATGCATACACACACATAGAGCATGCATACATATGCATACATAATGCATATGCATATGCATATATACATACTTACATGCATACACACACACATACACACACATGGACACATACACACATATATATGCATAGACAGACACATAGAGACATACACACATATATATGCATACACACACATAGAGACACATACACACACATACACATGCATGCATACATATGCATACATAATGCATATGCATACATACATACTTACATGCATACACACACATGCATACATTTGCATACATAATGCACATGCATATGCATACATACATGCTTACATGCATACACACACTCACATATACACCTACATACATATATACACACATACATATGTACACGTATATATATTGATTTCTAACCCATTTTGTTTTATATGTACATGTATTATGGATCGTAGTAGAGAGAGAAAGGTGAAACTCACTCTCATAAAAAGTCTTATGAGAGCAAGAGTTCTGCCTGATACTCTAGGGATCATCATGCATGAGTACTCAGAGATGGCTGATGATGAGCTGGATTATACGATCCAGATGCTTACCCAGTGATCAGAGGAGGGCTCTTCTGCGGCCCCACATGCAAGAAGACAGCTATCTATTCATAGGTATGTTTTTTTTTCATAAATGTTTTTAATGATATTATAACACATATTTTTATTTATTTTTATCTATCTATTTTTAGGACACCTATACCACCTCCAGATCATGATAGCAGAGCAGAGGTGCCTATGAGGACATGCATAGGCACCTTAGGGCTAGAGTGCGATATAGAGCTAGTGGGGAACATTGTGTACATAGGGAATGGATTGGAGTTAAAGAGAAGAATGCGAGCATTATGTGACTCTTACCTGTACCTTGTCCACTTACAGTGGAAGTAAGTATAAATTTTACATATAAATTGAAATAAATATCTTATGTTTTATTTACATGATCTTTTTTATTTTTGTAGCGAGCATGATGAGAGGGACAAAAAATATGTACTTAGTTCACTTGAGACAGAGTTTGGGACAGGATGGTCGCATAAGTGGTGTCTAAAATAGATGCAAACACTTATGGCTCATCGTCGTGATAATGCACGGTACGCATTGCTTTTATGTATATATACGTGGATATGAGTATGTGTGTTTATGTATGTATATGAGAGAGAGAGAGAGAAAAGAGTGAGACTAGAGGTACACACATACACACACATATACATCATACATGAACATTTACACACATATACACATACATGCATATTTATACATACACACACATACATGCACATTTTTACACACACATACACATGCATGCAGTTACACACATATAATGAATACACATAGACACATACACATACTCACATACACATACACATACACATACTCACATACACATACACATACTCACATACACATACACATACATAATCATATGTACACACACATAGACTCACATAATCATATTTACATGCATATATACGTATACACATGCATATATATACACACACACACACAACACATGCATATGCACATATAGATACACATACATACACACATGCATACTGATATATATATATATATATATATATATCCTATTTCAAAAATCCTAATTTGAAAACACTAATTTTGATATTAGGGTTTTAAAATCCTAATTTAGAAACTCTAATTCAGCCTTTTAGCCATATGATTGAAGTATATGTACACATTGCATCTATTCCTCTGATGTCCTACTAGAGAGATGTCTCTCCTCCCAACCTTATGCCTCTATATATAGCTACTCGAATCAACATGCCTACATGCACAAATGTATACTTATACATGCATACACAATTATAAACACTTACATATATTACATGAATACATGAATATTTCACACAAATGCATATGCATATATACACATATGCATACTAACACATGTATACATATAATACACATGAATACACACACATATGCATACATGCATGATAAAAATTTGCTCCTCAAAGATAAAGCTATATATAAAATAATTAGGCATACCCCCGAGCTTCATGTTCTAACTTAAAAGAACATGATTTCATCTCTCTAGTAGGATTCATCGTTATTCAAGTTGAATGAGGAATCTATTATCTGATATCCACTTAGAAGCTTCAAGTTATTGATCGATAACTAGAGTAGAATTTATTATCTAATCTGCTCATATGCTTTCATTATTGCCATCATTTTGGTAAGACATCAATATAGTCTCATCTTCATTATCCTTATTGATTTCATTTATTTCTTCTATTGTTAAATCTGTATTCTCATGAGTCACATAATCTATTGATGGATTAATATTGATTTTTGGTAATTCCTCTTCCTCATCAGTAGAATTAGCATGTAGAGTATTATCCTCTTCATCAAAAAGATTAGTATCATTATCACGTATTATGATTCTAATTTCTCTTTCAGATGTTGATGTATCAGTATCTGATGGTGAATCATCAAGAGGACTTTCTTCGATCTCTCTAACAATAAACTGTTCAAACAATGACCTACCTCTAGGTTGAACATGAATGACTTGCCACCAAGGGTAAGCATCTAGGTTTTTATAAAAAAATGCTTGTTCAATATGCCTAGGAAGAATATATGGTTCTTTAGTAGATCACATTACCTTGGAAGAATCAACTACCCAAAACCCAGATAATTCCTTTCTTAATGTGGAATTACTACCTTTACGCTCGGCTCAAAACCAATCAACCTTCAAAATGACCTATCAAAATATATAAAAACAAAAACCCATTATTAGGTTCTTAAAACAATAACTAACTCTATCATAAAAAATATAAACTTTTTCTACCTATTTGAATGTACGAAATGAAATTTTGTAGATAGCAACAACAGTTCCCACATAACCAAGTTCGCCATCTATAAGGTTCGTGTCTTTTGAGCTAGCACACGATAGTTGCTTGAAAGAAGCAACAATACTAGAATCCTCTATTTTACATAAAGAATCAATGGCTTTGATTCTAATATGCTGTCCAAAAGCCCACATATTAGTGAACATTCGAGCCTGCAAAAGAAATTAAATTAGTAAATAGAAACTAATATACATATATATAAAAAACAAAATATTATTAAAATAAAATTATCTTTCGTTCACAGCCTATCATTAACTCTCTCTGCTCATCTGAGATTTCTTCATTATTTGTGTTGGCGCGTTGCAAACGACTATACAACCAATCCGTGAGAGAAGATATATTTGTAATCTCATTATTATCGAGATTACATCTATATCTTTTGTTTCTTCATCTTTTACTTCGGAGATTTTGAAGTTCCTGTTCGTACTCGCTAAGGAATGCTTGCATGCATTCGCTATTATATGCTACAAAAATAGAAACATCATTTTTTTCTTGAAATGTAAATAAAAATGGAACTCCCTTACTTGATAATACCTCATCTGTTATTTTTGAAGAAGACTCGTTGGTCCATGCACGTGGAGCTTCTTCATGAACTTTTTCAAGGTACTCACTAACGTAATACATGCACTCTTCAAGCATCCAACCCTTTGCCATGGATCCTTCTGGTTTCGCTCTTTGTCACACATAACCTTTTAATATTCCCATAAATCGCTCAAGCCAAAACATCCATCGAGTGTTGACAACACCTACAATCTCTATTTCATCTACAAGATGACTAATAAATGAACCTGAACATCAAAAAATGAAGTAGGAAGCTCTTTCTCCATCAAACATAGTAGCTCTTTGCATTCATGTTTTTTTTGTGGGATCGAGTTTTTGTCAATCTCTTTTGATGTAATCCACCTATACATATCATTAAAAAAATTATAAAGAAGTTAATTCAAAAATAAAAGATATCCAATATTGATACATATTAAATATAAAAGTATCATAATTACCTTATAAGTGATCCAAGATGATAGATCACATCTCGTACTCCTTTCGTTGTACATCCATCGATAACCAAAGGTAAAATATGTTTCAAAAAGTTATGCCAGTCATGGGTCTTTAACCCAGATAAGATCTTATCATCCATAGTAAACATGTTTTTGAAAGATGCTCCATATCCTGTAGGAGTCCTAATCAATTGAATCCTATTGCTGATAGTCTGTATCTCTTTTGTTGTAAGTACCCAAGGAGCACGTGCATAAGTCATTTCCTGTCAATATCTATCAAAAAATGGCCATAACTTTGGTTTTGAGTTTTGATCTTTCAAATCATTCCTTGATGCTATTGCATATTTTAGTACAAGAAGATGTTGCCATAGTGAATAACCAATATTATGGAATATATGCATAGGATCAAGAGGATGACATACTTTTAACTCTTTCCAATACTCCAAAGAATACCATATTGATATGTTCTTTGCGAGTGCCAATTTTCCTTTACCTCTCTTCACATACTCATTATCTTCATCATCACTGAAGATTTCTGATTCTGGATCTATCACAGGTCCATCTGTCCGTTTTTTATACCAATCCATAGGCGTCATAGGTTTTGGACACTGACCTGTATCAAGCTTTCCATTAAAATGTATCACTTCTCTTTTAGATCTTAATGGATGATCATCAGACAAGAATCATCGATGTCAAAGATAAATATTTTTGTTGAGATTCTTACTATAGATTGATCTCAACCAATCACCACAATATGGACAAGCTTTATAACCCTTAGTAGATATTCCTACATCATGAAAATGATAAATATATAATTAGATTAAAAATATAAAAATATAAAAATATATTCTTGCATCACATTTATTTATATGCATATTGAATTAAAAAATTACATCAATACCTGAACAAACACCTTATCCTGGAAAATCGTGAATATTCCAAGCCACAATACCACGAACCATAATATGTCTTCCATTGATGCTTTTTGATACATCAATGACATTAATACCTCTCTATAACTCTTGGAGATCCTCAATGAGAGGAGCAAGATATATATTCATATCTTTAACTTGTCTTTTGCCTGGGATTAAAAGTGAAAGCATTAAATGTTCCTTTTTAATGCTAAGATATGGTGGAAGATTGTAGTTTATGACTACCACTGGCCATGTTGACCATTTAGTGGATTTCATGGAGAATGGATTAATCCCATCTAATGCAACTCCTAACTTTAGATTTTGTGGATCTTGTGCAAATCAGGCCATGTAGAATCAATATGCTGAAAAGCAACACTATCATGAGGAATTCTGATTATTCCATCAATACTTTTATGATCACGTCCCCATGCCAAAAGATTTGATAATTCGGGGCTTTGAAACATATGTCTAATTTTTGGAGCCAACGAAAAATGTCTCAATACCTTTTTTGGGATTTTACCTTCTTCGTCCTTATATATAGGAGATTGACATTTGGGACATGTCAAAGAATTTGCATATTCACCTCTTGTTGGCAGTATACGAGAAGAGGCAAGTACGAGCATACAAGCAGATCTAGCACTAAGGCAACCCTTTATTTTTTTCAAAACCCTTACACCATTTAAAAGTGATTCTCATCACTAAAAACCCCTGTAAATACCATTTTCACCTTTTTGTAGCTCCATTTTGTACAAGCCGAGGAGTCCTTGAGCTTGAGGAGCCTTAGAAGTAGTTGCCTACCGATTTTTGTATTTTTTAGACCTCGTTTGAGCCCTCAAATAAGCCCTGGAACCTAATTTTTAACTAGGCCGGACACTAGGTCTGGACAGGGCCAAAGCTAGTCAAAAACTATAAATAGAGCTAGAGAGCTCATTTTTGGCTGGCTTCTTGTAGTTTTGAGCTTGTATGAGAACTTTGTTGCAATAGAAGTGATTCCATTGTCTTACTCTCTTTGTTCTTGCCGTGTGTGTGCGTGTGTGTGTACATGTGTGCATGTTAGTGTGCTTCTCACTCACACATTTGTGCCTTCACTTGCTCGAGGTCTTCATACCATCCTCATGTCTTCCCGGATTGACATTAAAGGAGGTGCTACTCATCACTGAGCTACACCAAATTTTGGCGCCGTTGCCGGGGATTCGAGCTTTGAGGACGAGCGTGTGATGGTAAGACGTAGAGAGGACGCGTTGGAATGGTAAGTAGTCGGTAAATTTCTGATTTTTCTCCATCTCCATCTCCATCTTCACCTCCTTCTCCATCTCCACCTCCACCTCCTTCTCCACTACATATTCCCTCTTCCTTGTCATTCCCCTCATTTGTTGTGTGCGAGTTTGAGAGAGAGTGAGCGTGTGTGTTCTTGTTTTGTGTGTTTTTGCATGTTTCTTGCAGGTTGCAGCTCCATCATCATCTCTAGCAAACTCAGCAGGTACGGAATCTGTCTGCACAGTCCCCGAGGCGTCGAGCTCGAGCTATCGCGACACTTCGAAAACTTCACCCAATCACGATTCTGAGTGCACCACGACACTGCGCAGGCATAGAGCTCCCAGGATCACTAGACAGAACAGAAAAATTCACCATATCCCGAGCTATCGCGACACCTCGAGGTATCGTGACACTCACGACCTATCGCGACACCTCACGAGCTATCGCGACACTTGGGAGTATCGCGACACCTCACGACCTATCGCGACACCTCACGAGCTATCGCGACACTTGGGAGTATCGCGACACCTCACGACCTATCGCGACACCTCACGACCTATCGCGACACCTCACGACCTATCGCGACACTTGGGAGTATCGCGACACCTCACGACCTATCACGACACCTCACAAGCTATCGCGACACTTGGGAGTATCACGACACCTCACGACCTATCGCGACACCTCACGACCTATCGCGACACCTCACGACCTATCGCGACACCTCACAAGCTATCGCGACACTTGGGAGTATCACGACACCTCACGACCTATCGCGACACCTCACGACCTATCGCGACACCTCACGAGCTATCGCGACACTTGGGAGCTATCGCGACACTTCGACCCGACCTATCGTGATACATGGGCTTAACGCATGAAAATTTAGAGTAATTTAATTGACTGAATTAAGGTATCCTTGGGCTTAATCTTGGACACATTGGGAGGATATGAGAGCCTTAGGAGTGGGCAAAAGACCTAGAAACCAGGGAGGAATTTCTTGAACCCTGAGAGCCTGTTTGGACCCCTAAGTGCCTGAAGGGTCATAACTTCAATATACGAACTCCGATTGATGAGATTTTGGTCTCGTTGGGAAGCTTGTTGAAAATCCTACGTCGACCTCGACTGGTTTTTTGTAGAATCATACGTGGAGTTTTAGAACATGTATTTTCAATTTGGCCTTTAGGTGAGACTAGGTGGTCCTAAGATTGAGGGGGTACAGTGAGTTACTCCAGGGGGGACTGCAAATATTGATGTGTGTCTTTCAATTACTTGTGGTAATAGAGCTATACTGACTGGTGAGCTTTTGCAGGAACATTGTGTGCACTCAAGGCAATCCAAAGCAAGCTAGCAAGGGTGAGTACCAAGCTTGGGAGAAGGCTTCCTGGGCTTGTGTAGCAGTCTGGTCAACCAGCTAATTGAGGTTGGAAGATCTCTCAACCCTCCTTTGTCAATTCCTAGCCTAGGCTAAGTACGACTTAGGTGTGGTAATTAATTAGGGCAACGTTAGGCATGAATCAAGTCCAAGAGAATTAATCAACCAAGTGCAAGAATTAAATAGGTCTTAAGTGCGAAAACCCTAAGGGACAAAGGGTAAACTGGAGTCGATCACTTATCAAGTGCGAAATTCACTTAAGTACTCCTGACGACGCGATTTCAGACAAGATCATAAACATAATATTCAACTCAAAAGAACAAAGTGATTGGTGCAAATTAACCTGCAACGAGAGTGTGCTTGGGTCCAAGGGGGTAGATAAATCAGGCATATGAACCTTAGATCAGGCAGACACTTAGGCCGAGACAGACAAAGCCTCAGATCTTCTGAAGCTAGTGTCAATCACACTGCCAGGTCTTGGGCCCATCAGTTGAGTGATTACCCATACACTCCCAGATCAGAAACAAGTGATTCTGAGATGTCCTATCACATGGAGAGACCAGTAGGTAGTTTAGGGGTGGCTTATCTAGAAAAGCCAGAGGGACCTTACAAGACTCAATTGGAATACATCAGGACGAATCGTCTAGGTGCTCGCATCTACGAAGACGGACTGAGAAGATCTGTGGTCCAGATTAAGAACCCCGATCAACCCCATGGACTAGAACACCCGGTAGTCAAGTTCGAGAATGGAGCATACCTGGATAAAGAGGGGACTATTTATGTAGTCATCACTCTTCCTGATAGAACAGACGAGTTTGGAAATGTGATTGCAGAGACCGACACGGGTGATATAGAGCAAGGAAATTTAGAGAAAGAGCCGAGAACTCCCCGCGGTAAATCTGTCTTGACCAGAATCATGACTCCAGAATTGATTCCACAGGATAATGAAAGCATAGATCTTCTTTTTTCGAGAAACCGATGAGGCTTTTTGGAGATATAAATCTGCTCAACCTCAGGAAGTGAGTGCCCTCACAATCTATGAGTTTAAAGATCGTGATAGCCCAAGCCAAGTAACCTACCTAGACAATGCATCGGAGAGAATCTTCATGGTCACTGAGCATGGCAGACATGCCTACACATGGAAGGGTGAATTTGTTTTTCCCCAACCTCAGACTAATGTGTCATATAGTCACCAAGGAGCTGGGACCTCCCAAGCTCATGGAGCTCAAAGAGATAGAAGTAGAGACAAACCTGAGGTAAGTTTTGCCAACTCCCTGGGAAGAGAAAGAACGGGAACGGAAAGGAATAGAGTGGGACCTGAAGGACATAGAACCCCATGGAATCAAAGGAATGATGACGATTTCCCTTTGCCAAGACCGAGAGAACACACTAGGACCCTGCGACCAACTCAACTGGTGAAGTCCATGAAGAATTACTTCGATAGCACTGGAGACCCTTATGACCATGTGGCAGAATTTCGGCAAGTCTTGAAAGCGGAACAGGTAGAGGACCTATTCACACAATATAATGCTTTTGGTCTAACCCTTAGGAACACTGCCCTTACGTGGTTTCAACCACTGAACGAGAGGCATTTCAGAAACATAGACCAGCTCTTAGAGGCATTTATCATTGAGTTTTCTAAGAGTGGAATCAGGCACAACACTTCCTCACTAATTCATAGCTTCAAACAAACACCTCAAGAGACGGTCAGACTAGCTGGAAGAAGATTTAGGCAGTACCTGGAGAGATGCCCGATGCCGGAGTTACCCACATCAGCCAAACAAGTGGCCTTTGTTCTTAGATGGATTTTTGAGCACCAAGCTCAGGTCATATGTGTATCTGAAGGACCCCAGAAAGATAGAAGAGTGCGTGCGCATGTGCATAGACATTGAGGACAATCTAGGTGAGGAATTAGAACTATCAAAAATCTATAAGGATTCTGATAGCTCTAGTAGCCTCACATCTGGTCAATCCACATCCATTGAGGAACTTGCAGAGAAGGTAGCTCAAAAACTAGGTGTCTCTAGCAAACAAATTCCGAGATTTGCCCCAGTTAAGCGGTGTTACACTTGTGGCGGTGACCATATGGCAAATGTATGTCCCATTATGGCCCAACCCCAGGCGAATCCTAGTAGCCAGTACTGCACCATAGAGCGCAGGTACACCAACCACACTGTACAAGACTGCCCATATAACAAACAAACTGTTAGGCAAAATTACCCTCAGCCATATCCACAACAGGGTAGATACCAGAATCAGTACCCATCACAACAATACAACAGACCACAGCAAACTTATCAGCCACCTTATCAAGGGCAGCAGAGACCTCAAACAGTCCTAGTGCAGCAACCCCCTGCTCCAACCAATGTGATCCCAGTGAAATATGCATCTGCTGAAGAAAATCCGAATAGAGCCATAGTCCCAGTCACCCCATTGCTATCAGACAGTGATCCAAGTGACCATAGTTTTGACTCCACACATATTGATAGCCCACAGGCTTACTACATGCAGTCACCCGAGCATAACGAGTCATACTATTATGAGGACCCAAGTGAAAGTAGTGGGGAACCTGAGTATGCCAATGTCATGTACACAAACCCCAACTCTAGACCTCAACCTAGGCAGGTACGACCCCCATTTCCTAGAGGACCATGCTTCAGATGTCAGGGAGATCACCTTATACGTGATTGTCCACTGCCTGCCCTACACAACCTCAACCAGTAACCATTCAGGGTTTCTGTCAAGACTGCGAGAAAGAGCATCTCCTACGAGATTGCCCAAAGAACACTAATAACATGCCTAAAATCACTCCTATCAATGTTGTTGGGTTAGTTGTAGACTCCACAGGGAGTGTGACTTCCACTGCACCTGTGCAAGTGATCACAAGAGCCCAGGCACTACAACAAAACCAAGGTGTTGGTCAGGAAAAGAGCTCCGAGGTGAGTGAAACAGAGAGCATAACCAAAAAGAGGACTAGAGCCTGGAAGGATAGCCGTGAAAGAATGAAAAGGCAATGGGCAAAAAAGATGAGCGAACTTGAAGAAAGCTTGAGAGAAACCAAAGCAAAAATCATAGAGATCACATCTCAACCGCACTCTCACACATTCCCACCGCTACCATCCCCATCACCCTCCATCCCTCCACCCTCTAATGCACCCCACGTAACCCACCCACCACCCCGAGTAGGATCAGTATTAGCTGATCCCACTCCTGAAGACATAGACATGATGCTTAAAGCATATCAGGCCAGAATCCAAGAAGGGCCAAATGTAACGGATCATGACAAGTGCTACCCTAGAGCTGACCTAGAGATAGAAAGAACCAAGCTTTGCACGAAAATGGTCGCATTGGCTCAGACTATGTTTGAAGCCAGTCGCCTTTTCAATTACTCGGGCTCAGCCAAGACACAATTACACTTGGATGGACTTCTAGAGAAGTTAGAGGGCATGATTGCAAGATCTGCCAAGGAAGAAAAAATCAAGAAAGAGATAAAGCAAGCAAAAACATGACCCATCCCCCACCGAAAGCTTATGTGCCCAATTCCACTGAACCAGACAACCCCCCCTCCCTAGAAAGAATAGAGAGGCTAACTGCACAATCAGAAAAGGAACCCGCCTCTCAAAATAAGGGCAAGGCAAGTGAGAACGTGAGCCTATCTCCCCAGGAAGCCTACGTGCCTAACTCTACGGAGCCAGACACATCATCTTCTATGAATCGGTTCACACCAAAATTCCTACGCGAGATTCAAGAAGACAAATGGGCTAAAGAGAGTGAAGTCCCTCCTCCTATTGAACTTGTGGATGATGCACGCGACCAATTCCCACAAGACATCCCATCCATCTATGAGGAGCAGGAGAGCACCCACTCTCAGGAAAGACTAGACTTTGAGTCTAACTCTCTACAAGAATTACCCCAATTCACAAGCCCATGGGAGGCTAAGTCTACTTGTATGAGAGCACCCACGGTCATGGTACGAAATGAGGACTCAGTCTTACCTAGGAACACAGAGGTAGTGAAAAACACTAAAGTGCAGTGCAATCTCAAGTTAGAAGAGCTACTCAAGGTTAGACCTGAATTATGGGAACATGTCGCCAAACAAGTACCAGCGATAGTGAAACCTCATTCCCAGGTAGGATCACATAGGACGGTGCCAGAGATACCCTTGGATAAGATAGGAGATATGTGTGAAGGTGAAGAAGGGAATACCTATCTTCCCATTACCTACCAGGAGCACACCACCAAGGCAATTTTGGACTCAGGTGCAGGAGTTGCAATTGCCACCACTTCCCTATGGAAGCGTTGGGGCAAGCCAGCACTCAGGCCAACGAGAATGAAATTGCAGATGGCCGATGGTCATATTGAGAGACCCTTAGGATTGCTAGAAAGAATAACTCTCACCACCTGTGGTGTCGAGTTTGAGCATACATTTGCTATATGTGACTTCAGCAAAAATCATGCCTATGAGATGATCTTGGGACGACCTTTTATGCAACAGTTGCAAGTGGTACAAGATTGGGGAACCAACTCCTTGTACCTACAACACTTAGGTGTTACGACCAAAGTGAATCTTAAGGATTACTCTCATAGAGACGTACCACCTATTCAATGGAATCCCATCCATAAAGCCAAAGATGAGACTGAGTCTGTGCATTCCATAGGATCCGGATCCTCGTGGATGCATGAAGACACCCACTTATGGATGTGCAAAGTGGCAGTAGAAGAAGAGAAAAGAGAAAAAGCCAGAGAGATAGGTGCAAAAGAAACACGTAGATCAATTCAAGACCCAGCCTATGCACCTGTAGTCTTTCATGATGAGGAATTTGAACCCCATGGCTGGGCAGAAATCCTAGCAACAATCGATGTAGCCATCAATGAAGAGCAGTGGACACCTCACTGTGATGAGGATGGCTATGACATTTCAGTCTTTTCAATAGAGCCAATCATGGGAGATGCAGTTTTAGAAGAATGCGAACCTATCCTTGATGCATTTGAGGATGCGAGTGACTCCGATCTAGAGTCAATCATCATGGACCCACCTTTTGCATCAGATGAAGAATACTTCTATGAAGTAGAATTTCAACCCCAGAGGCACGGAGAGCTTACAAATGAGGTGAGGTTAGCCACACAAGTAGCTTCTAAAAGCGGAGGAAAGAAAAGAAAGAAGAAGGAAGTCACTCTGGAGGCAGAAGAATCCTTGTTTGAGGTCCCTGAAAACTTTAAAAAATATGAGATAGATGATAGGAGGGTCATGATAAGAATGCCTAAACGTGAGGCACAAGCGGGAGAAGCCTATGATAGCAAGGAAACTACCAAGAAAATAGTTGTCGCCATCGAGGAAGGAGAAGAAAGATGCACATACATAGGTCATGACCTGACAGAAGAGGAAGAACAAGAGTTAATAGCCTTGCTAAGAGAATACAGAGGTGTTCGCTTGGAGTTACAAGGATTTGAAGGGTGTGGATCCGGACATATGCTCACACACTATCCCCATGACCTCAGATGCCAAACCCTCTAAGCAAAAGCCATATACATACAATGATAATTATGCTGCCAAGATCAAAGAGGAGATAGATAGACTAGTTGAAGCTGGATTTATCTATGAAATTGAGCACGCTGAATGGGTATCCCCCATTGTGGTGGTGCCCAAGAAGAACGGCAAATTACGAGTATGCATTAACTTGAAGAAGGTTAACGCAGCCACGATCAGGGATAATTACCCGCTTCCTATCACTGAGCATCTATTTGAAAGGGTAGTAGGCAAGGAAGTGTACAGCTTCCTAGATGGGTTTTCGGGCTACAATCAAGTAGCCATTGCTCCAGAGGATCAACATAAGACGGCTTTTGCCATGGAGTGGGGCATATTCGCTTTTAGGGTAATGCCATTCGGGCTGACCAATGCTCCCGCAACCTTCCAAAGGCTGATGTGCCATGTATTTAAGGAGTTCCTGAGGAAGAACTTAGAAGTCTATGTTGATGATCTTTGTGCTCATTCCAACATAAGGCAAACCCATATTCCCGAACTCAGACAAATCTTTGACAAATGTAGAGAATATCAAGTCTGCCTGAACCCAGAAAAGTGCGTCTTTATGGTCAGGCAAGGCAAGATTCTAGGACACATAGTGTCAAAGAATGGCATATCCACTGATGAAGAGAAAGTGAGAGGCATAGCAGAGCTACCTAGGCCAAGGAATGTCAAGGAAGTACAAGCTTTCATGGGGCATTGTGGTTACTACCGCCGGTTCATTCACATGTATGCTGTCATTGCAAAGCCCATGTACGGACTTCTGACTAACTTTGAGTGGACTGATGAATGTGAGAATTCCTTCCAGGAGCTTAAACAAAGATTATGTTCAGCACCAATCTTGACCACACCAGATTGGAACAGGCCATTCCATGTTCATGTGGATGCATCCAATTACGCTATTGGATGTGTACTCGCACAACCTACTGGTGAAGGTAATATGGATCTCCCAATTGCCTATGCCAGTAGACAATTGAATGCAGCTGAACGAAATTACACCACTACTGAGAGAGAAGGATTAGGCATGGTATATGCAGTTAAAAAGTTTAGACATTATTTGCTTGCAAATAAGTTCAAATTTTTTACTGATCACCAAGCTCTATTGTACCTGGTAAACAAGCCATGTAATACAGGCAGATTAGTAAGATGGTTTCTCTTACTAATGGAGTATGACTTTGAGGTAGTAGTGAGAAAAGGCAGAATTCACCTAAGAGCAGATCATCTCTCAAGGCTCACATCAGGAGAAGCCCCACAAGGAGTGTCAGATGACCTTCCTGATGCTTACTTGTTTAATTTGGAAGTGGTACCGCAGTGGGCTAAGCCATTGGTATGAGTATTGACATACGGGCCTAACCACCCAGTAATAAACACGCAGGATAGAGAGGTAGTAAAAGCCCAAAAGTACCACATCATGGCAGGAAGTATGTACAAGCACACAGATCAAGGGATCTTGGCCTGTTGTGTGGAAGAGGATGAGTACGCTAAGTGGTTGCAATTGGCACATGTAGGTGCATTAGAGCAACACTACTCAAAACAACGAACCCTACAGACCCTGAGGAGACTAGGAGTGCATTGGCCAACTATGGAAGCTGATGTCCAAAAGTTGTGCAAGGAATGCCCAATCTGTTGCACTAAACCACCTGTGGAACATGCCACTCTTTATCAAGTGTCCATAGTGCCAGATTGGAGTGTACCACTAGTATCCTTCCTGAGGACGAAAACATTCCCTCCAGACATGACTCTAGTTAGGAAAAGAATTCTAGAACAAGAAGCCCTAGAGTACTCACTCATTGGTGATAATCTCTACAAGCGTGGTAAGGATGGTTACCTGAGACTTTGTGTTCATGAGAGTGAATATCTAAAGATTTTGGAAACTGCTCACCAAGGTGTAGCAGGTGGACACTTTGGACCAGATCGGGTGATCAAGGCAATATTATTTGCAGGATTTTGGTGGCCCACCCTTCACATGGATGCACATACCTATGTGAAGAGGTGTGAGATTTGTTAGCGAACCCAGTATCCTATACGCAAAGATGAGATGCCACTGAAGCCTATGATGGGCGGACGTGCATTCTCTAAGTGGGGAATAGACTTTGTAGGTCCTATCAATCCCCCAGCTAAGGGTTCCCATGCTGAGTATATCATCGTTGCCACAGACTATCTAACCAAGTGGGTAGAGGTAAAAGCCACAACGAAGAACGACGCTCAGACAACTGCTAAATTCTTGTTTGAGAATGTATTCACAAGATACGGGCTACCTATAGAGCTAGTTAGTGATAGAGGCACTCACTTCTTGAATGAAGTTATTGAAAATTTGCTCCAAGAATTCTTGGTAGTGCATAAGAAGTCTGCCCCCTATCACCCTCAAGCCAATGGGCAAGCCGAAAGCACCAATAAGATCCTATGCAATGTATTGACAAAATTAGTGAACAATAAACGCTCTGATTGGGACAAACAGCTACACCATGCTGTTTGGGCATACCGAGTCACCTACAAAACGGTACTCCAAGCCACCCCCTTTCAGATGGTATTTGGCCAAAACGCAGTGCTACCGTTGGACTTCTTAATACCTACATTGAAAGTAGCACAAGAGCACGAATGGACGGGTCATGAACTCTCCTCTAGACTTTTTGACCTTGAATGATTAGGAGAAACAAGACTGAGAGCAGCTGGAGGGATATATGCAGCTAAGAAGAGACAGAAGGCATACTTTGATGCCCATGTGAAGGATAAGGGCTTGAAAGCAGGAGATCTAGTTTTAGTCTACACATTGAAACAACACGCAAGGAAGCTAGAAAAGAGAGGCTACGGACCTATGATCATCAATAGGATCTCCACGAGTGGAGCAGTACAACTAGCCACTTTAGAGGGTGATGTTCTCCCAAACTATATTAGCGGATGCAGAGTCAAGTTGTATCAGGAACCCCTCACGGAGGACATGCTAAGTCGACTCAATACTGCTAAGCAACGTAAAGAGGAGGAAAAACGAATTCGAGAAGAGGCACAGGCAGAGGCCTTAGAGCGCATCAGACGAATGAAGTTGAGGAGACAAGGGAGGGATCAGCCTATGACTGACACTCAAGAGTCTCCAGGCTATCACATGGCCATGTGTGAGGCTTCAGGTGAACGTACCCATAAGATAGTGGATCGACGACCTTTTGTGACCCTAGAAATAGGACAAAGAGACAGCACAACAAGCGTGAGAGCTTTACTTGATTCAGGAGCAGCCACAAGTGCAGTTCGGCTTTCTTATTGCCAGCAGCTGCAATTGGAGGTAAAACCCCTAGAAGCATATCTGATAGGATTAGGAGGTGTTGAAACCCCTTGCATGGGAGAGGTGGATCTTCCCCTCTACATACAAGAGGTCCTCATGCCAGCAAAAGTGCTAGTGTGTGAAGACGAGGATCTGACCGAACCTCTTGTCTTAGGCCAAGACTAGATCTATGATCACGCATTCAACCTCAACCTAAGAAGTGGACTTCTTCAGGCTTGGGTAGGCCAAAGCCGTCTGACAATTGAATTAGAAAATCAAGCACTCAAACCAATAGAACAGGCACCAACTCCTGGTCCCTCCAGGAATCCACATAAAGATAATGTTGCTCTTCTTGTCCAAACTTCTATGGTGCAGAGGTTTGTCAATCTTACCAAAGGTACAGGAGTCAATGAGGAGTTCGCAGCGGGGTCAAAGGAGATTCTAAACATGAAGACCAAACACTATACAACACGAAGGAGGCCATTGATCAAGAAGCAGGAGCGCCAACCCGTGCAACACGGAGCACCTCGTGGCGCGAAGCAGATCTGGATACGCAAGGATGGAAAACCCACAACTCTAATAGCACACTCTCGAGGAGACAACAAACCAGCCACACCATCACGGACACAAGTGAAGGAGTACCCTAGGAAACCTCCTAGGCACACCACATCTATTTGGGTCCCTAAGCGGTCAAGGAAGGCTAGCCCCAATGCTAGACACATATGGGTGCCCAAGGCCTGTTTACGAGCCCAAATAGTTCCAACTCTAGTTACTGGCATAATTCCACACTCTCAAGTCCTCTCGACTAACAACACAGGAACTCTACCTAAATACCACTCTGACCCACACTCAGTCACATCGAGGAATGTCTGGAAATGGGTTCCCAAAAGGTCCCAAATCCATCACAACCTAGTTCATAAACCGTTGCCTGTCTTTAGCTCTAAGAGCTACGAATCCCCTATCAAAGTTTGGAGACCTAAACCATGTATCAAACCCCCTGACCCAATTTTTGTAAATCCATCCACTCTGACATAGGTGCATTCCGAGTCCACTGCATAACCAAAGTAGGCATCTAGTATGATACTGACCTCTAATCACCACTCACACCTATCACAAGCACTTCATCTCTGACCACTAACCTTCGGGATTTTCATGTTAGTATTGTGAAGGGAACACCATTACATCCTGTTTCCTATGCAACACTAATGTGCCTTTCTTCTTCTAGCAGATAAGCACCCGATTCCCATGGCAGCAGTAGCAGGCACAAGCTCTCAGGCAGGCTCTGGTGCTCAAATCAATTGGGATGCCATGCCGGTGGAGGCCCCACCAACAGCTCGGCCTGAAGAGTTCGTGAATGTGCGGAGAATTCCTATTCCAGATCCACCAAATGGCCTAACCGAAAGATTAAAAGGGCACTCTCATTGGTTCAATGAAATGCCAGGAGACTTGGGAGACGCAGATCATATATGGGAGTCCAAGATGGAGTGTGGAGGAGTGTGGTGGACCTTCCAGTTCTTTTCAAGAGAATTCAAAACCTTACAGAATGCAGCTCCACTTCAAGATATCTGGCAAAAAGCAGGATTACAAACTTATTTTAGTGCAGCTCTGCCTAAACCCGATTTCCTCAGGTGCTACTACCTAATTGCCACACTGAAGCCGACAGGTGATAAAGATCATTCAGGCACATTTTGGGTGCCCTCCTTGTCAAATCTGGAGGAAATGAGGAAGTTCGAATTGAATGTTACTTTAATCAGGGAAGCACTTCAGATGTATGGCACGCATGTACCTTCTGACCGCGACCCCTTGATACCTGAGTCGATGAAAAGCAACAGAATCAAGAAGCTAAAAGAAATGTGCGCCCTCACCCCCAACATCGCCATACCATTGCGGATGTGCCTCCAACACTTCATATTCCCAGCTCAAGTCCGTTTCACCCAACCTCAAAAGAAAATATGGTATGGGTTATATCTAGCAGAGACTGGAAGCTTGCCCATTAAGATGCCTGTATGGATCTTGGACCAAGTGTATGAGGCAGGCAAGCGGGGAGTGAGGAAGCCTACTTTACATGGCTGTTGTGCGCTTACAAGAATTATCTATCGATGTCTTGCATATGATGTGCCGGTTGCCAGAGCCCTAAAATATGCACAACTGGAGTTGTTCAAAGGGCGGAAGTCAGGGAGCCAGCCTGCAAAACGAATGCGTGGATCGCTCTCCCAGGTAATGATCCCTCACGAAGCCACGACCGAAGCTTCCCCCAGACCAGAAGCTCAGGTTGCACCTTTCACGATCCATCTTCAAGGAGTTCAAGCTGGGGATATGGTACAACCCGCTCCATCCGCCCCTCCACTACCTACCGAAGCAGAGTTTGCATCTATGGCCACCTTCACAGAGGATCCAAACTTTGATTTTGAAAGATTCCTGTAGACGGTCCACCTATCAGACAGTGAAGGTTCCCCTGACAATGTTGATCCGGGAGCATCAGTCCAAAGAGAACAGCCACGGGGCGAGACAAGCAGAGTACATGGGGAAGAGGTGGCACAACATCCTCATGACCCAAACACACAAGTTCAGGAAGGTGCACAAAGAAATGAACCAGACGACAGTGAAGAGGAAGCCCCTGCCTATACCGCACAACTCAAAAGACTATACCGGACAATCAAGCAGGTGCAGAGGAGACACAAGATGTCAGAAGAAGCGAATCGAGCCCTAGTAAACCACATGTTGCAATCGGAGAACATCGACCCACATTTTGTAGAATCGTTGAACCTTTTGGCGGACACCTGTGGCATCGGGGAAGCCATGAGAACATTGGTCTATCAGGCGAACCCTACTTATGATCAAAGAAGGATAGATACAAGGCCACGGCGGGGAAAGATGATTCAAATGGAGGTATCTACCGTATTTCCTACTTCAATGACAGAAGATGTTCAGATGGTTAGCCCTAGTCCCAGTGACGAACCAGATGTAAATACACATTCACCACCTCCGCCATCACCTCCCAGCCAGCCTTCAGAACCCTTTTCCACGAGTCTTTCCGAACAACCGATATCCACCCATGGTGAAACCAATGTACACACCTCCTTTTCTACAGCCTTCCCTTTACCCACAGCCATCACTTCTGCCCAAATTTTTGAACCCCACACAGGTCATCCTGCCACCGATCAAACCATAATAGGTCACCCCTCTTATCTCCCCGCCCTGGGACAACCACTTGCCACTAGCCAAACCTTATCCCAACCTTTTCCATTCACCCACACAGTTCCTTCCTCTCAACCCCTACCCACTGTACCCCTGTTAACCCCCTCAGAATCAACCCAAATCACCCAACCATCATTCTGGACAAACCTTGTAAATATACTCCAACAAGTTGAGAATTATAATAAAAAGTCCCTTCCCCAACCCCACTCCCCCACATTCACTGCCACCACTAACACACCACCTACCGTTCCTGTATTCACAATTCACACTTCACACACTATCACATCCGATCCCATGGATATTTCACCATCCACAGGAGCACCCACCACCACGTCTGTTCCACCATCATCACATCTCACTTCACTCATAGGCACATCATCCACTTTTCCCTTCCACATTTCCCAACCCTTTGCATGTTCCACCTCTACCCATGCATCCACATCATTTAGTAATGCACTAGACACCATGGTTGAAGCGGCCACTCAGCTTAAGCAAGAGTATAAGCTATTAGAAGAAAATAACACAGAGCTGTACAATCTCTCGGCTCAACTCCAGGCACGAGTCGATGCCTTGGAACTAGGTAATACATCACTACAACATCAGGTGACTGACCTCCAACAATCAAAGACACAACTTGAAGCTAAGTATGCAGAGACAGGCAAAGCTATGGACGAACAACTCAGAGAACAAATGGGCCGCAATGCGAGACTTCAACGCAACATGACCCTACTACGTCGTCATCTAGTAGCGGCTCAAGAAGAGAACCGAAGGCTACAACAACAAAACCAAGAGAACCTAGAAGCGGCCATGGAAAACACCCCGGGAGCACCTATAGACCCTGCAAAATTCCAAGCTGTCCCCTCAGAGCATATTCAACAGATTTTAGAAGGTTATGCAACCCTCTTGGAAGCCCATGATCAGTTGGCAGATCAGATAAAGGAATTACAAGGATCCAAAGTATCGACAACACACCCACCCACACCTAAAGAGACGGTCGATGCCGCTACTTCGCCAGAACCTGAACCTTCAACGAACAGTGAGGTACTTGAGCTACGGCAACAGATTGCAGAGTTGAAAATCAAGTTGTTACAATATGAACGACCTCCTTCCCCACCTGAGCAACCCATAGAAGAAGAAGCAGTTATTATTCCAATGGAGGAAGCATTTGAAGAGAACTATGAGCCTCAACCACTTCCAGGAGGACGAATCACGGAGGAAGGGCAAGATACCTATGAGGAACCCCCATCAGCCTGGATGAAACAAGTAGAAGAAATGGGGAAAACTCATCAGGAACGTGTCTCCACTCAGATGCTAGCAATGAAGGCCATTGAGGAAACCATACTTCAATCTGAGTATTTCAGGCACCTTGCTCCTAGACGACTCATCACGAGCTCAGAATTACAATATAAACCATATTTTGTATTGTTTGCCGACTACAACGCAGAGATCAAAAGAGTCACCAACAAGTGCCCTACTTTCGCCACCCAGTTCGAACCAGAAGATATACCAGAGGCAGCCAGAAAAGGGGCGATATTCCAACCTACTTGGAGGCAAAGATTACTTGAAACATACCCGGAAATGCTTAGAACATGGGATCACGCTCCCATGCATTTGAAGTATAACCCTTGTTATTGGCCAGTACAAAGAAGAAGATCATGGAAAGCCTTCGCCATCAAGGTTCAGAACAATGTAAACTGTAGAGAATGGCTCAATTACCCCGCCATTGCACCCCCAACCGGCACCCCCACAGTATCATACATGATAGCAACCATCAGACATTGGATGCCACGCCTCCACCCCATGCCAGATGTAGCTGCCCAGATGATGCTCAAGATATTCGATATGATGCAGGTTGTGCTCAAAACTTTCCGCAATGTATGCCATATTCAGCCTCCGATTCTCCGGTTTGTTAATGGTAATTATGACCTGCTATATGATATGAGCACCACCCCGAGCATATGCGTTGCTTATGCATGGCACGCACGCATCAGATATCTCCCTGCCTGCTATAAGCAAACTTTCGATGATATGTTCACCACAGGGTTCTGGGAAGCACACTCAGAGGTGTTCGCGCCAAGGCCCACCCATTTGTTACACCTCTTTGCATGCGAACAAACGATGCACTCAGAACTCTACACAACGCCACAACCGGACATACCGGGTGCAGTCAATTGGGATACCCTTCAGAGAGACCTGATCCGAGGGCTGCGAATCAAAGAACATGATGTGGCAGCTGACATTCTCCAGGACTATATTGACCAAACCGCAGATCAAAGGTCTGTCAGAGGCGACAGACGCTAGGGGGGGGAGACTGTTGGCAGTATACGAGAAGAGGCAAGTACGAGCATACAAGCAGATCTAGCACTAAGGCAACCCTTTATTTTTTTCAAAACCCTTACACCATTTAAAAGTGATTCTCATCACTAAAAACTCTTGTAAATACCATTTTCACCTTTTTGTAGCTCCATTTTGTACAAGCCGAGGATTCCTTGAGCTTGAGGAGCCTTAGAAGTAGTTGCCTACCGATTTTTGTATTTTTTAGACCTCGTTTGAGCCCTCAAATAAGCCCTGGAACCTAATTTTTAACTAGGCCGGACACTAGGTCTGGACAGGGCCAAAGCTAGTCAAAAACTATAAATAGAGCTAAAGAGCTCATTTTTGGTTGGCTTCTTGTAGTTTTGAGCTTGTATGAGAACTTTGTTGCAATAGAAGTGATTCCATTGTCTTACTCTCTTTGTTCTTGCCGTGTGTGCACGTGTGTGTGTACGTGTGTGCATGTTAGTGTGCTTCTCACTCACACATTTGTGCCTTCACTTGCTCGAGGTCTTCATACCATCCTCATGTCTTCCCGGATTGACATTAAAGGAGGTGCTACTCATCACTGAGCTACACCTCTATATAAAATACAATCGTTAGGACATGCATGTATACATTGATAATCTATACCAAGATTGTTGATTATCTTCTTCATTTCATCATGTGAGGTAGGAAGAATATTTTGACTTGGTAAAAACGTTTCAGATAATAACTTGTAAGTTCATAAAAAAAAGATATATTAAATAAATAAATATACATATATATATCATATAATTTTATATATGTGTATGCTTATGTGTATGTGTATGTGGATGTGTATATGCATGTGCATGCGTATACATATGTGTATGTGTTTATGTATATATGTATGTATATGTGTTTTATAGGTGTATATGTATGTATATATACGTATGCATATGTGTTTGCATATATGTATATGTATGTGTGTATACATGTGTATGTATGTATGTATGTATGTATGTATGTGTATATATGTATGAATGTGTATGTATGTATATGTATGTATGCATGTGTAGCTGTGTATATTTGATTTCTTTTTTTTTTGTATATTGTGGTTTGTATATTTTCATATCTAGACCATTGAATCGTCTGGATGTCTCCCATTAATACTCAATCTATTACCTATCTTGCTAAGTTGTTTACAAATATAAAGTATCAGTTAGTTATGGAGGTATTAAGTCACTAGTTAATTGGGAGGATCAAATTTATCGCGAATATTTTGAAAGATGCATGAATAGTTTTAAAGGATGGGCAGATAAAAAGTGTCCATTCAATGCAGGTTCTTGTTCTTACCTTAGCTAAAGTAAGAATAAAAACTTGCATTGAATGGACACTTTTTTCTGCCCATCCTTTAAAATTATTTTTCCATCCTTCAAAATCTTCTAGATAAATTTGGTCCTCCCATTTTACTAATGACTTAATACCTTCATAGCTAATTGATACTCAATATTTGTATGCAAAAGAGTTAGCAACACAGGTATTAGGTCGACTAAAATAGGAGAAACATATGTGTCAAGAAGATTCTAAAGGTTGGGTGGACAATTCTAAAGGCTAGATGGACAAAACATCTTCATTCGATACAGGTATGTATAATTTGATCTTACTCTCATAACATGTGTATGTGTGTGTGTATGTTTATATGTGTATATACATTCATGTATATGTGTGTGTATGTTTATATATGCATATATATATATATATATATATATATATATATATATATATATATATATATATATATATATATATATATATATATATATATATATATATATATATATATATATATATATATATGTGTGTGTGTGTGTGTGTATGTGTGTGTGTGTGTGTGTGTATATATAGAGAGAGAGAGATATATAGAAAAATGAAAATTATACCTTAATAATGTTGAAACAGATACATTACTCCATCCAAAACGATTTTGAAGATTGAGAATAAGTAAGCTCACACTTAGTCGTGTCAAATGATATCCTTCATATACATGCTTTAGACATTCCTCTCAAATATATTTCTCATTTTTAGAAATATCAATGCTCTCACTGTCATTTTGATACCAATCCTCAATAAAATCTGCCATGCCATCATCTTCATCATTGTTGCACAAATCTTGTACTTTATCTTCTTTTGAATATAGATCTTTCAACCTTGCATATTCCACATGATCACTTTTGCGTAGCCTCCTCATAGAAGCTTCTGATAAATGAGGTCTTACTGGCAATTGTGAATGGTGTGGAGGAATAGCATCAACATCATACGTTGGAATCTACACACATTAATAAAATTCAGTACTATTCCATAAATGAATAAAAACTAAACTTTAAACATAAAATTAAATATATAAGTTATTAAATATGGATAGAAAATTTTCATTCTCTCTAGCTAAAAGGTGCTCTTGGAGGTCTACACCATCCATAATTCACTAATAGTTCATCACCAGCATGTAATGTAGTAATAGCATTGACAACTATGTATCTTGATACATCTCTACTCATGTATGGTGATTCATGAATATTTTCATGCTCCTCAAATATGCAATTAGTCCTTGAACTATTATGTAACCCTCAACTACTATTTACTAAACTTGCTCTATTTCCATGCGTGTAAGGTTTTCCATCAATATATAATATTTCATTTTCTGCATGTGAAATCCTTCTACTAGTAAGGGATGCTGCATTCAAGCATATTCCATAAGTACTCATGCTTTGAACATAACGTGCAATTCGATGCCAATCTCCCCATCCATATATAGGAACACAAAATGACATAAGAGTGACTTCGGAGTTCGGAGGCACATACAAATCCTCTACAATAAAGAGACCACGACCAGCATTAGTAATAGTGGATGGTTCATTCATATACCACTTACCCCAAAAGTTGAAAACCTCTCCATCTAAAGGAAGTGGTCCTCTATTCCATCCTCCATATCTTCTTCTATCATATGTTTGTACTAGAGAACGATCACGACCTGGAAATGGATAATCTCCAGCCGTTTCAGTCTCTAAACGAGGAGGTAGAGGATTTCTCTGCTTGTAATTGATGAATAGCAAGTCCATGAATGTACGAGGTATATTAACATTATGAGAAAAATTATCATCATCATCATCGTCGAGCAAGTATTTCTGTATATCAGCAGTAATTTGGTTTTGTATATGGTTTTTAAATAAAATAATGACATTAATTTATAGAAAAAATACATACCCAAGCATTATCACATTGACCAGATGATGGTGCATGCTCAAAAGTACCATACTCTGCCTCATGTTCAATACATTCCAATCGTGTTCTTCTATACGTGCCATAACAAGAGTTACACCAACATATAATATGCTCTTGATAGTAAAATTCATCATAATTCCTATTGGAGGACACATGTGAAGTCGCTGCATGGGTAGGATTGGTGGACTGCCCTCTGATAGATTAGAATCTGATTATAATAAGAAACAAAAAAATATATAAGTTATGTATCCATCAAATATATTTAAAATTAAATTTTTGATATACTTACAGTATATAGTCCTTGCACGATGAGGAGACAGTGGTGGAGTTCCATCTGATTTATCAGAATCTACAAATAATGGTATTTGAATAATCTGATTATTTACATACATAAACATTACATATACATATTTACACATACACACATATTCACATATCCACATATACACAAATACACATTATTGTGGGATAAATGCATGTATTTTGTATGAATGAGTGTGTATGCATCCACGTGTGTGTACGTATATATGTGGATATGTATATGTATATACACATTTACACATACACACATATTCACATATACACAAATACACATTATTGTGGGATAAATGCATGTATTTTGTATGAATGAGTGTATATGCATGCATGTGTGTGTACGTATATATGTGGATATGTATATGTGTATATGTATGTATATATGTGTATATGCTTGCATGTATATGTGTATGTGGGTATGTGTATGTGTATGTGTAAGTGTGTGTATATATGTGTATGTATTCTGATTTCTTTTTCTGTTTGAGATTAAATTAACAGGAGATATTGTATGGTGGAAAAAGATAACAGGCGACCTAACATACCACCTGAGACGTGGCAGTTTTTTCGTAGATAGCTACGTCTTCAGGAGTCATTTCCTCAATAGAAGGTATACAGATTAATAGTTTATATTTATAATTTTCATATATTTTAGTAATTTTTTACATTTATTTTATGTATTTCTTTTTTCTTAAATAAACAGGCTGCTGCAAAGAAGAGAGCTGAGTCAGGCCACACATCGCACCTAGGCCAAGTGGGCCATCATGGTTTTGTAGCTACATTTGTAAGTATATGTGTTATTGTGAGTATATTTTTTATTTTAGTTAAAATGCAAGAAACTAATCTTTTTTATTTGTTTCAATGCAGCGAAAGGATTATGGCAGATATCCTACGAAACATGAGATCGAGTATGCTACACATTTTGGATATCAACGTTTGAGCGAGTATATGCGAGATCATTCGGATGCCTTTGTGAGTATTATTAAATTTTATATAACTATTTTATTTTTATGGATGTTTTAATTGTTTTACTTATTTATGTTTGTTATATGTGATACAGGAGTATTATGGAGAGGCAGATATGGATGAGGTGGAGAGACAGACACAGGAGGGACGATCTTGATCGTCATAGGGTGATCATGATGATGAGGATGAGGATGATCAGGATGATCATGATGCTGATCATGATGATGATCATCATGATGATGATGATGATTAGGATTCTTGATTATGACATTGGATTATATGTATTTACATTTATATATATATATATATATATATATATATATATATATATATATATATATATATATATATGTATATATATATATATATATATATGTATATATATATATATATATATATATATATATATATATATATATATATATATATATATATTGTTCATTTCAATTATGTTTTGAATTGTGTTTATGGTATTAAGTAATGAAAAGTTTTGTTCTATTGATTGTTATTATAGTTTATATTAAGCATGTGTTTTAGTACTTTAATTATATAATTCATTCATATGTGTGTACATATGTGCATGTATATATATGTGTGTAAAATGTGTGTGTACGTATGTGCATGTATATGTGTGTAATATGTGTGTGTATATGAATGTATGTACATATGTATATGTGTATATGCATGTATGTGCATGTGCATGTGTAAGTGTATATGTGTATGTATGTGTATGTGCATGTGTATGTGTGTGTATATGTATGTATGTGCATGTGCATGTGTAAGTGTATATGTGTGTATATGAGTATGTGCATGTGCATGTGTATGTGTGTGTATAAGTATGTGCATGTATATGTGTAAGTGTATGTGTATATGTGTGTATGTGTATGTATATGTGTATATGTATGTATGTGCATGTGTGTGTGCATGTGTATATGTGTGTGTACGTATGTGCATATATATGTGTATATATGTGTATGTGTGTATATATATACATATGTGCATATGTATGTGTATGTGTATAAACATATAAAAATGTATGTATATGCATGTGTATATGTATGAAACATGCATGTGTGTGTGGGATGCATTTCCATTTGCATCCATGTGCATGCATGTGAATGTGCATGCATGTGGATGTGCATATACATGTATTTAAGTATATGTTAATGTGTGTATGTGTATATATATATGCAATAATGCATGCATGCAAGTCTTTTTATGTGGTTGTATAAATGTTTGTGCATATGCATGTGTATGTGTGTGTCTGTGTAAGTGTATGTGCACATGTATGTGTGTGTAGGTGCATGTGTATATGTGTATATGCGTGAATGTGCATCTTCATCATGTATAAGTGTATATGTGCATATCAATAAGTGTGAGTATGCTAACTAATGAAAATAACACAATTCAAATGATATACAAAGAATGGAAATTGTACTTACAATAGTTAGCCATAATTTTTTCTTGGTTAGGTTCTTGAATAACCTGCAATAAAGAGAGAGAGAGAGAGAAGAGAGAGAGAGAGAGAGAGAGAGAGAGAAAGAGAGATAATTCAAAGAGAGAAAGACGTAGAAAGAGAGAAATAGAGAAATAGAGACAATAAGATAGAGATTAGGCAAAACAAACATGCCGATCGAAAAGCCTCCAACGTTTTAATTTTTTTTCATCAACAGAGCGTTGTGTAAGCGATGATAAGGTGTCGTAAAAAGCACTAGAATTGGCGTCACATAAGCGACGTTGTTAGCATCGCTTATGCGACCCTTTTTTAAACCGTTGCTTTAGCGACGCTCTATGTGAGCGTCACACATCCCGTCGTGCCACACATAAAAAAAAAATGTCGTTTAGCTCTTCGTTTAATCAATGGCCCGCACTCGACGCTTCTTGTGATGCTTTTTGCTATTTTATAGTGATGAAATTGTGTCGCCTTAACCGTTGCTATGCGCCCGTATTCCTTGTAGTGTAAAGAGGAAAAAAAGTGCCTCGGCGGTCCTAGTATGTTCACACACATCACTACCTAAATATCTAAACAAAAAAACATCCTATTACACCTCCAAATACAATTACTGAAGGAGATGCAGATGGCATTGAAGGTGGTGATATTCTTCAGGTTCTTGTTCGTGTTGCGGTTCCTGCTACATCTATTATAGAGCAACTTTTTTGGGATGATAGAGATGCTCAGGCAAATGCATTGATAGCCTTGTTTGTCAAACATGCCATTATTCCTTATACTACCTAGTGGAGCATCACTTGGGATAGCTTATGCTTGTCAAAGGTGCCAGGATTGGGCACAGGTATCCATTATAGGTACTTCATGTGAGAGAGAGTCTCATCTCAGTGTGCTTATGTGTGCTATGAGACTCGTCATGTCTCATTTTTTCTACCTACACATAGATCTGTCATTACATGTTGGTCTTGATGATGGTGCTTTGGATGTCTTCGATATAAGCATGGTTGACATGATTAGGTTAGCCATGATAGTGCAAGTTTCATCAGCATTTGGGAGTCTGATGTACGAGTTGTTATGCTTGAGACTAGATGTTGCAATTGCTATTGGAGCATTTGCACTTGGAGTTGTTCTTGCATCAGTCAGATATGAGCTCGACTCTTGTTGATATGAGTCTAGAGCAGTTTGAGGTGCATGGATAAACCTTATTCGAGGCAATTGGTGTAGGCTGATCGGTATGGGTTGAGATCCAAACTCTTCTTGTACATTAGTGTATAGTCCTACATCATTCTTCGTATATTTTTCCACTTATGGTCACATTGACCCTTAAGTGGGATATTTTTGGGGATGTAAGGGTCATGTGACCTTACCCCTATGTTCATATGTATACATCATTTATAGAGCATTGCCTCACGGAGAGCATTATGTGGGTTTCGAGGCTCCCACGCATATGTACACATCTCTCTTCTCTTCTCTCTCTCCCTCTATCTCCTCCTTACTTCTCTTGTTCTGCACACCAAATCCCTTCAGTAAATGAATGTTTGGCACAATAATCAGAGCAATAGCAATTAAAATAAGAACTACAATCAAGAGGTAAAGGAGGAAGAAACCAAAGAGGTAATTTCAAAGGTAGAGGTGGTAGGAATACATATGGTAGAGGAGGTGGGAGAAGCTTCCAAAACCGATCTTACAACAACACCTACTACAACTATGCATCATATGAAAAGGAGGATTCAACTCTAATCATGAATGCTACACATGAAGCAACAAATGAATATCAAAGAGTATTCTACATTGACTCAAGGTGTAGCAATCGCTTGAGTGGCAACATTGCGTTGATGAAAGACATGGAGGAAAAGGTGAATGGACATAGAGTTTAAACAGGAGATAACAACAAACTCAAATTGTAAAGCATTGGATCAATAAAGACAAAGAACGTAAGTACACTTCTGAGTAAGGTACTCTATGTTCCTAAAATTCCAAAGAATTTAATGAGCCTAGGAGAAATTGTTGAGAAAATGTATGAAGTCAAATTCACTAATTGGTGTTGAAGATCCAAATCAAGGATATAAGATCATTGTTGTAGGTCAAAAAGAAGGAAGACTTTTTACTCTCAAGGTACAAGGTAATGTAGAACATGCCTTGTTCACATATGGAAGTCAAAAGATAACTGAGTTGGACCTATGGCATAAACGATTAGGTCATTTCAATGAAAGAGGTATAAAAGACATGGCAAAGAATGGATCGGTACTAGGTCTACCTCATACTCAAGGACAACACATAACATACAAGTGTGAAGCTTGTCAATTAGGTAAAGCACACAAACAATAATATAACAAGCAAGGATTTATGCATACAAACAATCTTGAATTAATACACACAGATGTGTGGGGTCCTTCAAAGAATCATAGTATCAATGGATCTGGATATCATGTTTTGTTTGTAGATGGTGCAACAAGATGGATCACATTCTATGTGATCAAGGACAAATCTAAAGTGTTCAATGCATTTAAACATTATCATGCATATGCAAAAAAGATTACAGGACAAAATCTCAAAAGATTGAGGTCAGATGAAGAGGAAGAGTATTTCTCCAAAGAA
Organism: Ceratopteris richardii; assembly: GCA_020310875.1. Classification (NCBI taxonomy): domain Eukaryota; kingdom Viridiplantae; phylum Streptophyta; class Polypodiopsida; order Polypodiales; family Pteridaceae; genus Ceratopteris; species Ceratopteris richardii. The sequence continues at coordinate 119,706,132 of CM035424.1, forward strand.
TTTAATGATTACTTGTGAATGCAGGTATAAAAATAGAATTAATATTCAAGTTCCTCAAAAAAATGGATTTGCAGAAAGGAGAAATATAACACTTGTTGAATTTGCTAGATGCATGATGAAGGAAAAGAACTGTCCTAATTAGTTATGGGAAAAAGTTGTTAACACTATAACCTATCTTGTAAATAGGTAATCTTGTAAAGCTTTGGAGGGTATAACTGCTTATGAAGCATGGTGTAGTAAGAAACCTACTCTTGATCATTGCAAAATGTTTGGATTTTTGGCATATGCTTATGTTCCATCTCAATTGAGACATAAGCTAGAACCTAAAGCATAGAAGTATCTCTTCATAGCATATGATAAACAAATGGGTTTTAGGTTGTGGAGCCCATCTACAAAACAATTTATTGTTTCTAAAGATGTGACATTTGATGAAAAAAATACATGGTATACAGGTTCAAATAATATTCATGCAGATTTTGAAGAAGTCATGAAGACAAGGAAAGGAAAATCAAAGATGCAAGTATATGAAGACAAAAATGATGATAAAGATGGAGATGAAGATAGACTAAGATTTGTTCTAGAGCAAGATGAGGTAGAGACTTCAAGGAACAGATAAGGAGGTCATCAAGAAAAAGAAAGCAACCTATAAGGTATAACTATGACACTTCTTACATCACAACCAAAGATCCATCAACATATGTACAAGCTAAAGGTAAAGAGAATTGGGAAAAAGCAATGAACGAAGAGCATGATGCTTTAATTGACAATGATACATGGGACTTGGTACCTATACCAAGGAATCATAAGGTAATTGGATGTAGATGGGTATAAAAAAAAAAGATTTGCAGATGGAAAGGTGTCTAAATATAAAGCTATACTAGTGGTCAAAGGATGTGCTCAGACACAAGGGGTGGACTATGATGAAACTTATGGTGTGTGAAGGGACTAATGGAAAGACAAAAGAATGGCATGGAATCCAAGATTGGTGCCAAAATTTCAATTTTCATAATCTAACGGCCATAAGGAGGACATACATAGTACCATCCCTCTCTATGTATTGCTCATTCACAAATTGAGTGATTGGGGTCATATTGAAAGGTGAGTTTGACCTAAGTCTTGCTACAAATCTCTAGATTCCATCTTTGTAAATATATAGCCCAAATCTATTTGTAAATTCATATTTCAAAATGTTTCCATAATCCCCCTCATTTGAACATTCTCCCTATATCATGTTTCTAGTCCATTGCAAGATCATGCTATGTCTAGAGGGATTGCTTTCTTCTATCTCATGATTTTGAGTGTAATTAGGATGTGGGCCTGGTATCACTTTTCCACCTCTCAACTTCATGTGATGTTTGAAAGAATAGAGTTTTATATTTGTTTCAAAAATATTTACCAAGAATTTTGAGTTTTTTCCAAAGAATTTGAGTTTTCTTGTTTTTTCCAGAAAGTCACGATTCTATGCTTTTATTTCACAAAAATAATGCCCTACAAGGACTTTGAATTTTTTCCAAATAATTGGAAAAAATATATAACTCGCTAGAGATGATCTATATTGAAAAGAACTCAAAAAGTCGCAATCTCTTGCTCAGAGTGAAAAAGTTGCAATTCTTTGATGTGTTTTTTGTAAAAAAATTGCAATGTTATAGATCAAGTAAAAGAAACCCAAAAATTCACAATTTCTTGAATTTTCCTCCATAAATTCGTGCTTTTCTCCTTTTTTTTCCACAAATTCGTGATTTTTTTCTAATTTTTAAAAAAGTCACGATATCTTCTTGTTCAATCTAAAAAGTAATGATTTTATGGTTTTTTGGTCATTTTTTTCTAGATTTTTCTCAAAGTACCTAGTTTTGATTCTGGTTTCAAAAATTCATGATTCTTTCAAGATGAAATTCTCCAAAAATTCATAATTTTCTCTCCCTCTTTTTACTTTATTGAATTTTTTATTTTTGAATATTAAATTTAAAAATTCATGTTTTTTGTGCCTCTAAAGTCAACCTAGAAAGCTGCGATCCTTTGATGAGCCCCTCATACCAATACTTTCTCTCTCCTCTTGAATCCTCAAAGAGGTGTTTTTCATCCCTATTGCTTTTCTTTATTCGTTTACTCAAAACAAATCCTCAAACTTAAATTTTGAATTTAAAAAAATAACGATTCTCTAAACAAGTTCAAAACAATACAAACTCCAAGCCTTTTACACTTAAAAATATTCGAAAAATGTGTTTTGATCTTACCTCTTGCTTTTGGAAATGCCTAGTATGAATTGTTAGCTGTGTGTCACTCAGTTCTCACAGTCACGATTCTTTGCTCTCCTCTCTCTCTCCCTCTCTCACTCACACTCACTGAATGAGTAAGTCCCAAGTAAATTTTTCTTTTTTCTTTTATACTTCTTGGTTCGAAAAAATCCGAATTTCCTTCATTCTCAAGCAATAAAAATTGTGATTTCTTCAAGATCACAAGGCAAAAAGTCAGAATTCTCTAGCCACTTACCAAGAAAAAGTTCATGATTTCCTCAATTCTCAAGTAGCAAAAATTCTAGATTTCTTGGACCTTTTTTAGGCAAAAAGTCATGATTTTTTCACTTTATTTTACTCACTTTTTATCACATTTTTTTATCGTTTTTTGAAAATTATTCCTTTCTAATCTTATTGTCCTTTAGTTGAACTTTTTCTATGGAAATTCTTGATTTTCCTTTGTTTATTCACTTTGAAAATGTCACGATTTTCTGAGAGCTCTCATCACTAGAAAGTTATAATTCTTTGAAAATTTTAACCACTTTTGTTCACTTTATGCCACTTTTTATCACTTCTTATGATTCCATATCCTCTTAGTGAATTCCTTCTCTTTTTATGTGCAATTTTCCAACTTTTGCAATAGTTTTTTTTCTTTTTTATCTTGTTAGAAAATAAAAAGCAAGTTTCAAAACAAAAGAAAGAGAGTTTTACACTCCCAAAACAAGGGTGTTTTAGAGACGATTCTTCCTTCTACACTCCACGATCCTCAACTCCCAATTTACATACATCCAATCCTCCTAGAAGAGGTACAAAGAAATGCAAAATTTCAAACAATCAAGCAAAAGACTATCATTTTGAACAACAATATAGTCACATGAACATCCTTTCTCCTCAATTGATTGAAATGTCACAAAGGACTCATTGTCTTACCTTCCTATTCACTGTTGAAAAGAGAATACCTAACTTTTCTTCCTTTCACCTTGATTTTCATAGCATATATATCTTCCTTGTGATATATAAAGTGAACTTCACTTGTGATTTCGGCACCATGAATCTAGGTTACTTGAATCCCCAAGAATGGCACCAAAAAAGATGTTTTCCCACTCCATTACTTGAACATCTATGCCATTTTAGAAATAGTGACTTGATTGATCTTTCTAATGAAAATGAAACTTCTTCAAATTTTCAATCCAAGGATGATTTAACCCAATTGTTGCTTAAGGAATAATGCAACAAACCACAATTCAACCATTCACAGAAGAATCAAGTCAAACTTGACATGAGATCATCAAATATGAAAGAAATATGAAGTTAGCAGAAACACCACTTTCTAAGTATTGATAAAAAAACTTTAAATGCTCATGACTCCATGAATATAATAGAAAATTGATAGATTCAAGTGTTAAATCCATGCCATTTTTCATGCAGAATCCAAATATGATATCAAGCTTACTTATCTTGAGTAAATGCTAATGATGTAGACTTTTCTGTTGGAGATAGACGTCTGCGGAAGCACGCGAACAGCACAAGGAAGAAGAAGAAGCTTGGAGCTCAAACACACAATACTGAATGTATTACTAGAGAATGTACAAAGATAAGTAGCACATTAGGCAATAGGCGTATATACAAGCCGGGGGAAAAAAACCTCCTAAAGAGGGAAAAAAGTGCCCCTGCGGTCCTAGAGTGTTCACACACATCACTACCTAAATATATCAACAAATCCCCCCTGGGAGTGATGCGGTGAACAAGGATCTGGCACTCATGTATAAGGAAGTGCCAAGCTATGTGGAAATCAGTCCACAAAAGGAAGTAAGCCCAAAGCTTTGCGAAAAGCTTCAAACTTCTCCCTAGGCAGAGCCTTCGTGAAAAGGTCTGCAATGTTCTCCTGCATGGGCACATATGCCAAGCTGATCTCCCCAGCAGAGAACCTCTCCCTGACATAGTGATAATGCACCTCAATGTGCTTAGTGCGAGCATGGAACACAGGGTTCCTCGCAACTGCCAATGCGCTCTGACTGTCAGTGAAGATGGTGGTGGCAGAAGACTGGCCAACACCCAAATCAGCCATAAGGCGTCTGAGCCACACACACTCAACAGTCGCTGTGAAAGCTACCCTATACTCAGCCTCACAACTGGAAGTGGCCACAATAGGCTGCTTCTTGCTCAACCAAGATATACATGAGCTACCAAGCATGAAGCAAAAGCCACTGGTGGACACACGAGTGTCATAGCAACCAGCCCAATCTGAGTCAGAAAAAGCATGTAAATCTGGCGGTAGTGATCCCCCCTTGGGATAAAACAACCCAAGTAGTCGAGTACCACTCAAGTAGCGAAAGATGCGCTTAACCGCCTTCCAATGCGTGACTCCTGGACAATGCATAAACCTACTCATCTGTGAGACAAAAAACTGAATATCTGGCCGAGTAATGCATAAGTAAATCAAGCATCCAACAGCCTGCTGATAGAGAACAGCATCAAATGCATCTCCAGCATCATGAAGACTCAATCGTAAACCTGTCTCCATAGGAGTGGCAATAGGCTTACAGTCTTCAAGGCCAAAACGCTGCAATAATGTGTCAATATATTTCGTTTGACACAAAGCCATTCCACCATCAACTTGCATAAACTGAATGCCCAAATAGTGATGCAAATGGCCCAAATCAGACATCTCAAATGAGGCATGCAAATCAGCCTTGAAATCAGCAATATGCTTCTCAATAGGACCAGTGAGCAGCATGTCGTCTACATAGACAACAATGATCAGAAGCACATCATTAGCACGCTTAACATATAAGGTGCTTTCAGTTGGACTATTCTCAAAACCATGTGCAATCAGATAGGCATGTATCTTCTCATACCAAGCACGTGGTGCTTGCTTTAAACCATATAACGCCTTCTTTAACCTGCACACCTGGTTTTCATGCCCTTTCTGCACAAAGCCACGGGGCTGAAAAACATACACTTCTTCATGTAAGTCACCATTCAGAAATGTTGTTTTAATGTCCAACTGATGTACATTCCAACCATGATGGGCTGCAAGTGCACAAATGCTCCGAACAATAGTCATACGGCATGTAGGTGCAAAGGTCTCATCAAAATCAATGCCTCTTTCCTGCGCATAACCCTTTGCAACAAGCCTAGCCTTATACCTGTCAACTGTACCATCATGTTTACGCTTCTGCTTGTATACCCACTTAGTGCCAATGGCCTTCTTGCCAGGAGGCAAGTCACAGAAAGACCATGTACCATTCTTCATTATAGCATCATATTCAGATTGCATAGCAGCCATCCAATTTTCTGAATTCTGTGCTTCATCAAAAGAAACAGGCTCATTCTCATCACAGAGACTAGATGCAGCCATAGCATAGCAATCTAATGCAAAGGAGGCACTATGAGAGCCTGAACGAGTACGATATGACAAAGGTGCATCTAATTTGCTGTCATGCAAAGTCTGCACCAGCCATTTTGGCATAGTTTTTGCCTGCTCAATATCAGCTCTCTCATCAGCAAGTGCATCATGTAAATCTGCATCAGAAATGGAATGATCTGCATCATCATATGAAACCTGCAAAGGTTGAGAAGTTGCCTCATTAGGACCAGCACTAGACTGTCCACCTGTAAAAAGAGGCATCAAAGTATCATACATGTCTTTGGAGCTAACAGATGTCTCCTTAGTACATGAAAGCAATGGCTGAATAGCATCTTCCACAAAGACAACATCACGGCTAACCAGAATGCGTTTAGTCTGTGGATGATACAGACGATAGCCTTTACTTTCAGAACTGTACCCAACAAAAATACATTTTACTGCCTTATCATCCAATTTTCTGCGATGTTGTTCAGGCACTAATGCATATGCCAAACAACCAAAAACATGCAGATGAGCAACAGATGGCTTGCGGTCATGCCAAGCCTCATATGGAGTGATAGGCTGCAACGCTTTAGTGGGACACCTGTTCAGTACATATGCTGCACACATGACAGCCTCAAGCCAGAAACTATGTGGTAAAGCCTGACTTTTGACCATGCACCTCGCCATCTCCATGAGTGACCTGTTCTTTCGTTCAGCAACTCCATTCTTTTGTTCTTTCGTTGAGGTGTATACGGCACTGTACATTGGTGTTTTATCCCACGTTCAGCCAGAAATGCATTAAAATCTAAAGACATATATTCCCCCCCTCGATCAGAACGGAGGGTGCCCATTTTACATGCTGACAGATTTTCAGCCAAAACCAAAAACTATTTGAAGCACATGAACACTTCGGACTTTGCTTTGAGTGGATATACCCATGCATGCCTGGAAAAATCATCAATGAAAGTCACGAAGTAAAGGTAATTTCCAAAAGAGGGTGTCTGCATAGGACCACAGACATCACTATGTACAAGCTGCAATTTCTGCGTAGCCCGAACTGAACCATCTTTTCGAAAGGAAGAACATTGCATTTTGCCCAAAATACAGCCTTCACAAACATGTTTTCCAGGAGCCTCAAGTTTGGGCAAAGAGGACACCATTTCATATTTCTGCAGGTGTAGCAAACTAGCAAAATTCAGATGACCAAAGCGTGCATGCCAAAGCTTTGCATCTGACATAGCCTGATAATCATGAACTACACATGCCGAATCATTCACAGATCTTTCATAGTCTATGAGCTTATATAGCCCACGACATAAGATGCCAGAAGCAATAATCACATCACCATTTGAGAGATCATGGACTGTACACCTGTCATCAACGAATTTCACAACCAAGCCAATCTTGGCTAATGCAAAAACTGATAACAGGTTCTTTTTTATCCCTGGCACAAATAAAGCATCTGACAAAGTGAAAGAACTACCATCAGCAGTAGTCAGAATGATCTTACCAACTCCCATAACAGGATAAGAGGAGTTATTGGCGCATGTGACAGTATTCCCTGTAGGGGCAGGCTCGAGTGAAGAGAAGAAACTACGCTGCGAGGTAATATGTTTGGTCGCCCCACTGTCAAAGTACCAAACATCTGAGTCTACTGCAGACATGCACTGATCATGAGAAGATGGGTCAAAACTGCAGACAGTAGTAAAGGCCCATTCTTCTTCCTGCACAAGATTTGTAGACTCTGTTTTTGGTGTAGAGGCCTCTGCAACAACCATTCCAGCCTCTTTCTTCTTTGCCTCTTTAGCAGCCAGTTTTGGACAGTTCTTTATAATATGATCATTTCCTTTACAGTACTTGCAGAACAATTTCTGCTTTTCTGATTTCTTCTCATCTTTATCCTGGTTCTTCGATTGTGCAGCATTTGCAGATTTTTGCTTACTAGTAGAAGAGCTCCATTTTCCTTTGCCCTTCTGACTAGCCAGGAAAGCTTGATCTGCAACATGCATAATGGACCTGTTCTGCCTGGACTGATCTTCCTGCAACAGAACAGAGACTAATTCCTCAAATGACAAGGCATTCGGATTGCCTTTCATCATCAACCGAAGAGTAGAGGCAAAACTCTGATATGAATCAGGAAGACCATTCAGAACGGTCTGCACAAGTGAGCTATCTGGTATAACCTCATCACCAGAAATCAATTGTTCCTTCAGGTCTTTGATCTTTGTAAGAAAACTGTCCATAGAATCACCTTCATTCATGTGCTCACTCTCCAACTGTTTTCGGAGGTAAGCAACACGAGCCTCATTCCTAGCCTGGTACAAAGTGGTAAGTGTATCCCAAGCATCCTTTGTTGTTCTGCAAGAGCGAATGTGAGGAATAATGGCACGTTTGACAGACAAAGCTATCAATGCATGTGCCTGGGCATCTCTGCCATCCCAACGAATCTGCTCTGCAGTAGGTGCAACAAAAACAGCAGCACGAACAGGAATCTGTGGAATATCATCTTCGACACCATCTTCATCAGCTCCAGCACCTCCAACACCTGTATTTGTAGTACCTATAGTCGCAGGTGTAACAGGACGTCTTTCAACACCCTGCACAATGTTCCACAATCCTTTTGCAACCAGTACATGTCGCATCATATAAGCCCATAATGGGTAGTTGGTACCATCCAACTTATCCTCAACAGCCAACATACGGAATACATCACTGCTTTCAGCCATGGCCGATGACTAAAATACCTTGATGCAAAAAATTGGCTGTATCTCAAAAAGTTGAACGGAACTGCCCAGACGAGTTCTACTAGACCTGTAGTAGACTTCGAGACGCTTAAACTGGCGAACAGAAAGTGGTATATACCTTTGGCACAAAAGGATGAAATAGCCTACACAAGCGCTGCGATAGTGCGTTCGGAGGCCGAAACGAGCTCAGAGACTCGGAAACACCCTGAGTATGCTCACCAAATTTCGTGCGAATCTGAGACTACAAACGGAGGAGTGTCAACGGCGCCCTAGAAGAAGCGATGACCTGCTTTGATACCAATTGTTGGAGATAGACGTCTGCGGAAGCACGCGAACAGCACAAGGAAGAAGAAGAAGCTTGGAGCTCAAACACACAATACTGAATGTATTACTAGAGAATGTACAAAGATAAGTAGCCCATTAGGGCAATAGGCGTATATACAAGCCGGGGGAAAAAAACCTCCTAAAGAGGGAAAAAAGTGCCCCGGCGGTCCTAGAGTGTTCACACACATCACTACCTAAATATATCAACATTTTCAAAGCAGTCAAATTTCTTCAATTCAAGGAAAGATCCTCAAACAAACTTACAATATTATCAATGATCTCACATACAAGTTCAAACTCAATCCACACATGAATTGATCAATCAAACAGCACACTACAAGTCACACAAAGGAATCATCATGAAGAAGGAGATGATAGCCAAAGGAGAATCTCTCTATTCTCAAGAGTGAACAATACAAATGACATCAATACCTTCATTCTTCTCTACATTGACTTTATACTACTTCAAAATGAACTAATTTCTCAAATCCTCGGCTTCTAAACTACTATCTTTGATTATTTGATGACTCTCTAAACTACTATCTTTGATTATTTGATGGCTCTCTAACATGACAACTCTCTAACTTTGTACATAGCTCTAGGATAACTCAAGGAAGATTATGCTTGAGCATTACAAAATTTGGAGCTTTCTATCTTTATGTTTTGGGCTATTTATGAAGAAATGTACAAGTATTTTCTTGTTTCAAGTCTTTATTCAACATTAAGGTAGGTCATAATTTGGAGTGATAGAAGCATTACACAAACATGATTCTTATAGAGATTGAAATACACCATAAACACTAGTTCATGTTATGAGATTTAAAGAGAATTGATGTCCACCGCACTCAAAGTCCAACACATTAACAACTTGAAATTTGCATAATCAAAGTCTTGTCCAATATTTTCTTTGTCAAACTCTATCCTCCAATGTAGCATGTCAACCATTTGTTTTGTGCTTTCTCTCTATTTTTCATTCCAAATTTGTGAGTCCTTCAAAACATAAATCTAGTGGGTTGCTCTAGCTCAATGTTGAAGAAGACTTGTCTTTCATACTCTTTCTCTACAAATTTTTCTACGAGCAATATCTCCCATGCATTGCACTTCTAAAACCTCAGACACCATTAAAAGTTAGAAACTCTTTAAAATTCATCTAACACTTGTAGAATGGAATCCTCATGTTAATATGTGTCACACTTCCATGCCATAAATTTTAAAAGTCCTTAGATTTGTTCAACATCTATACAGGAGCACACTCATAGTTTGCATGGTGCATCCCTAGAAAATTAGAAACATGTTCAACTTGAATCAACATGAAATTTAACAAGTTCAAAGTTGATATGAGAAATACTAATTAAATAGTAAAGAAGCACACTCATAGTTTGCATGGTGCATCCCTAGAAAATTAGAAACATGTTCAACCTGAATCAACATGAAATTTAACAAGTTCAAAGTTGATAGAAATACTAATTAAATAGTAAAGAAGCAGATTTCATCTTTTTTTTTTTGAAAATATAGATGCTACTTTTTTGTAAATCCACGAACACCTCTCTGATGAATTACCATCATATGAAGCATGATCTCTCCCCACAATAATAGCCTACAACCAATCTAATGATCCTTCATAGGAGGATTTCCCATATGTGTGCATTCACTATGAATTGTGGTTGCAAAAATGATCCAATAAAGCTCAAAAAAATAATAATATTCATGTTGTACTAATTGTGCAATAGAAATCTTCTCAAGAATGGAAAGATAGTTTTCATTCTTCAATGGCTATTGTCAACCAAAAGGATTTTGAAATGGGGACGACATTGGTCCAACTTGCACATATGCACAACACAACAATCAATAAGCTATTTTATGCAATGCCGAATTGGTACCCTATCACTTGAATGGCGATGATTGCACTAGATTAATTCAGCTTTTCATTACATGGTAATGATAGTCTTATTTTTTTATTTTATTTGTAACAACACGTGATTCATCAATCAACTTAAAAGGTAGATGAAGATGCATAGGAAAATTGTCATTTTCAATTCTGCCGAATATCACAAGAGTTTTCTCTAGAAAGAATGCATGGAATGTATATGCTTCTTATTTCATGCTAAGAATGCACAAGTATACAACAATATTTTGAACTTCCCCTAGAAGTTAAGAACATAACAATCCAAACAATCTTTGCATTGAGTCAATTCAATCATGGATGATTCTTTAGGATATATTAATGTGGTCACATCCCAAAATGCTTCTTGGCAACTAAGTCAATGGTGAACAATTGGAAATTTTAGGGACATCCTCACTGTAGCAAATGCAACAACTCTAATACAAAGATATCAAGAAAATGTATCTAAGAAGATCAAGTGTTAGAATTCTCTAAACGATCATGGAACTCCTCATATGTAACTTTTTTCACTATGACCTCACACTTGGTAAATTGAATGAGCATAAACATCTATCTTATCTTCCTTGTATATGAGACATAAGAGGGGGCACCCATGCCTCAAAAAAACCAAATGAACCTATTTGACATCATTTTGATTGTTATCAAATCATTGTGACTCACATCTTCATTAAGCATGTCTCTCTCTCTCTTTGATGGAACAAACTTACCTAACAAGATCTATGGAAGATACAAAATACAAAATCATTAGCATCCTAGAGCCTCTCCCTTATAAAATACAATACTATTGAAAGCACTTCATGATATCCTCTCCTTTATAAAATACAATAGGATTGAAATCACTTCATCAAGATATCAGATTTGGGGTTCGTCAAGACACCTCACCACTTGGATGTGTCTATCACATGAGTATCTTGACATGAGATTGAGGTCAAGAGAGGCAAAGCTGAGAATATGTAGACTATAGAGCTTTAGAAAAAATGTAAGAAGCATTTGACTTTTGGATATCTAGCATATATAGAGATCAAGGAGAGGTATACTAAAATGTTTAAGATACCTCACTCATTGTCACCTTGACTTAGTAGGTCCAGGAGGTTTGGAAGTTATATCCTCAACATACATTGATATAGAGACACACTACTTTGGGTCCTCATAAAGAACTGGACTACACCAACTCACCCTAACAAATTGTTCAAGAGCCACATAGCAACTATTACTATAGAAACTATCAAATATGCCCAAAATCACATTTCAAGAGGCTAATAGTAGAGCACTTGTAGAAGAACATATGTATCAAAGTACAGAATTGCTTGTGAAATATATATTGTATGAAAACACTACATCTATTTTTAGTTTTAACTTAGCTTGTAGAAGTCTCTCTCTCTCTCTCTCTCTCTCTCTCTCTCTCTCTCTCACACACACACACACACACACACACATACACACAAATGTTGTTTGAGATAGCTTGGTTGCAAAAGACACGATGTTGTGATGTTCACTTCTCATGTAAGGAATTAAAATTTGGACCATCTTGCTCAAGCTCAAGAGGGTTATTGTTAATTGAAGACAAATGAGGCTTTCAACATTCCTATATATTACTTATTATCATGAAACCTTAGGGCAATTTTTGAAGTTTGAGAGTCTTTGAATTCTTTCGATGAGATTGATAGCAAAGACCATGACTTCGACAGCTATTCTCTTGCAATTAAGGTCAAAAGAAAGTCATCCTTGTTGAAATAGAGGCAAATATTTAAGGTATAATTAGAATTTTCTTACTTCCGTTATTGTTAATACAAGCTATAATGAATTGGATTAGTCACTTGCAAAGAAATTCTTTCAAGAATTACTCTTTATATCATTAAAAAAAAACATGATTTCAGAATTCCACTTTTTCAACATGAGTACTCATATCAGTTTCCATTAATAAAGAATCTGGTTATACTCAAACTAAAAAATGAATAACCTACCACAATTATGTCTATTTCGGAGAGAAACTTCCTTCAAGAGCTCCAACAAAACATTTAGATGAGGCAATATTAAAGTTTGCATTCATTCTCTTTTCATCCAAATTTCTAGCAATCCAATGAATTGAAATAAAAACAATGATGACCTAATTGAGAACAATCTTGATCCTCATCTTCAAACACATTCTATCACAACAATATGTTTCTCTCCTCTCATACTTTCATGTGCTCAAAGCTTCTTCTTTAACTCTCTTATGAATTCGGTAGGCGGACCCAAATGTTGGTGCAATAAGTTAGCCTAAGAGATTTGCTTAAATCTTTGGATTACTCTCACCTTTTATCACACAACTCATGTGAACTTATGCTTGTAAAAGTTCAAAGGTCAAATCCTTGGACTTATCTCAGTCATTTCTAAAATCCAAAAGAAGAAGGAATCTCATGAAAAGTGGGGACCTAAATCCATGACTTTCTTAGTTGGAATTCAAGTTCAAACCACTCCCAAATTCTAGGATCACTTTTAGTTGGATGACTCACCATATTCAAATCCAAATTTATGTATGTGAGAGATTGATCTGAATCTTTGAGCATACATTATGCTCACTTTGTGTAGGAATAGTCCTCCATAGTTTGCTTGTATCATATGTACAATATCAATACACATTATGATTCATATAATTTCTCATTCTTTGTGTGATGTTATAGTACCTTGAGGTACATAGTGAACTTGTCTTATCTATCTCTCTGTGCATGAGTATCTATTTACTATAGTTTCACTTGGATCACTTAGAAAGACCCTTGTGAGCCTATGTACAAAGTTTCATTATCATTGGATCATTATATATCAAGTTATGGATGTTTGAAGGTCGCTCTGTCTACAATTCATCTAGCTCCTGAAAAAGTCAGGGTGACCCCCTAAACTCACTAACCTTACTTAGTGTATATTCTAGCTAAATTCATCAAATAAGTTGATTTAGCTATCTATATGCTTCAATTAGATGTCTACAAAAGCTCTCTAGTCAGTTCATACCAAGTTGTGAGCTCTAAGTATTTTTTTGTGACCACATCCCAAAATAGAAGGTCTCTTCAAATCTTGTGAAGTACAAGTTATCTGTTTTGATACAAACAATTAGCAATGATATTCCAAAGAGCTTAGTGATTCTTTATGCATATTCTAGAAGCTAAGGAAGTACATTAGGCATCCTAGAAGCTACATTGGCTGGTGTAGAGTAGGTTTTTGGAAACACCCACTCGTCTCTGCATATATTCCATCACCTTGCCATAGTGGTATCAGAGCAAGTAAACATAATGACTGATGAATTCCTTTCATATATCGACAAATTAGATCAAGGTAACTACTCAAAATGGTCACTCTCAATGGAGGCATATTCTACAAGGAAGATATCCCTATGGTTACATATCTAGAGATGAGATGATGCCAATACTCATAAGCAAGGGCCAATCAACACAAGAGCAGCATGAAGTTTAAATGCATGGTGCTCAAAGGATGATTTAGCAAGGTCGTACATTCTCAAGTTTATCTCTGATTATTTACTCCCACACATTAGGAATGTCAAGACATCACAAAAACATGGAATTCTCTAGAAGCATTCTTCTCACCAAGAAATGAGGCCAGGAAGAATCAGTTATGGATGGAGTTTACAACACTCAAGAAGATGCCCAAGCAGAGTGTGATTGGTTTTGTCACCAATGAAAGACATCGTAGATCAGCTTGGAAGCATTGGAGAATTCATTGAGGAAGAATAAATAGTAAGGCAAGTCATCAATGGGATCAAAGTTAATGACAAATGGGAAGCCTACACCATAGCAATGGATCTTTACATGTACATGCAAGTTCCTGACTTCAACACACTCATGGGAAAATTGTTCACACATGAAGCAAAGCTTATGAAGAATGGAGACAACCAAAAAGGTAATCAATCCTCTACTCTCTATACAGATAAGAATAAAAGCAAAGATAACAAATGCAAGGGTAATAATTTTGATGATGAAGGAAGTACCTCTCAAGCCAACTTTGCAGGTAGAGGAAGAGGCTCAAGAGGAAGAGATAGAGGAGGTAGATTGTAACATAATCCTAGTAGGGGATGGTTGAACTACACCCTAAGAGAGAGGATTAGGAAGTAATCCTCAACCATGGCTTTTGGGGCAAGTGGTTAGCCCATCACATTCCTAACCAAGAGGTTGTGAGTTCAATTCCTTACATTGGTATCAGAGCCTAGGAAGTAGGCTTGGGCAAGGTGGAATGACCCAATGGCCTCTAAAAAAGGCGCTTGGGCATCCTCTATGTGAAAGGGTAGGAATTGTGGAAGGCGCGCGCGTCGGTTTCAAGGATGGACCTTACAATGATTGGGGTGTATCTCTCAATCCGTAGGTCGGATTGAGGCGTGTAATATACCGTTGGAAAGCTCTCGGAACGAACTTTCCAATGAGCTAGCTTGGAACTGTGAATTCCTTGGGAATCCTTGGGTGGCACCTGATTGAGTGTTCAAGATACCAAGCATGGGTGAGAACAAGGTTCAAGACTGAGGTTGAGAACAAGGGCTCGAGACACCAAGGTTGCGAACAAGAAGGTTCAAGACACCAAGGTTGAGAGCAAGGGTTCAAGAGACCAAGGTTGCGAACAAGGTTCAAGAAACTGTGCGAGGTTGAGGAACATCAATTCAAGGGCACCTAGGGAGTTCAAGGGATTGATCACCGAGGCTAGAGGGATACAAGAGTAGATCATTGAGGACAATGATCGACCAAGGGGGGAAGAATGTAACATAATCCTAGTAGGGGATGGTTGAACTACACCCTAAGAGAGAGGATTAGGAAGTAATCCTCAACCATGGCTTTTGGGGCAAGTGGTTAGCCCATCACATTCCTAACCAAGAGGTTGTGAGTTCAATTCCTTACATAGATAAAGGAGGGGGAGAGCTCAAGGTTCATCACCATGTGCCATACTGGTCTAACCAATCATATTATAGATATGGATACAATAACAACTCATACAACAATAACTACCAAGGTGGATACAAATGAAGGAGAGACTACAACAACTATACAAATGATCAAGCTCAAGAAGACTCCCTTCTTCTCATGAACATGACTATGAAGTAAGGTAAGGTAGATGAACATGTATTTAATATAGAGTCAGGATGCCCAAATCATGTGGCACGCAATGTCTACTCTCAAATTTGGAGGACCCAAGAAATAGGAGATGGCACAAGGCATCCAGTTGAGAAGATAGGGAATGTGAAGACTCTAGATGGAAATATGAAATTACTAAGCAGAGTACTCTATGTGCCTACTATTACCAAGAACCTCATTAGTGTAGGTCAAATTGTTGAGAAGGGATTGCAGGTTAGATTCCCCAAACATAGAGCATTTGTTGAACACCCACATCAGGGATTCAAGAAGATAGCAAGAGGAGAAAAATCAAGAAGATTGTTCACCTTCGAACTCCAAGACACCAAGAAAAATGCACCATTTAATCATGGGACTCAAACTCTATCATAGTTAGAGATTCGGCATAAGAGTTTAGTCATATTGGAGAAAGAGATCTCAAACAAATCAATAGGGATTAGAGTCTACTTGTTATACCAAATATATATCAAAAGAACATATGATTTATAAATGTATTGCTTGTGAATTTGGTTAGTCACATAGTCAACCATTCATCGAGAAAGGCTACATACATGGAGACCTATTGGAGTTGGTACACACAGATATATGGGGACCAGGCAAGGAGCCTTAAATCTCCAAATCAAGTTACTATGTGTCATTCATAGATGATTATAGAAAATGGACCATCTTGTATTTCATGAAGCATAAAGATGAAGTGTTTTCATGTTTCAAAAAGTATTTAGCTCTTGTGGAGAACCAAATTGGTAAAACCCCAAAGAAATTAAAGTCAAATGGAGGGGGGAATACTTCCAACATGACTTTGATTATTATCTCCAAGAGAGAGGGATCAAAGGAGAAATTATTACCAGATACATTGCTGACCAAAATGGAGTGGCAGTGAGAAGAAATAGGACAGTTGTGGAGGCAATAAGATCAATACTCAATGAAAAGAAACTCCCCAATTACTTGTGGGTAGAGCTAGTATCAACAACTACATATTTGGTGAATAGACTTTCATCAAAGGCTTTGGATGGAATGACTCCATATGAGGTGTGGAATGGAAGAAGACCTAGTCTTGATCATTGCAAGAACTTTGGGTGCATTGCATATGCGCACATACCTTCATAGATTAGAGGCAACTTGGACCCTAAGATAGAGAAATGCATCTTAATTTGCTATGATCTTAATCAGAAAGGTATTAAGTTGTACAATCCAAGCAACAAAGGTTTCATTGTAAGTAGAGATGTTGTGTTTGATGAAAACAAGTCAGGGTTTGAAAACAATTAGAGTAGGATCAAACTACCTTATGATCTAGAGGATGACTTTCCAACTCTATGAAAGAGGAATGAGCATACACTTGAACCATCAAGTGATTCAAAAGATGATCAAAAGACTCTAAGAAGGGAGTTCAACTCTTGGAACTCTAAGGGCAAAGCCAAATTGTAGGAGTTGAGGGATGTAGTAGAATCCTCTTGAAAAACAATTAGAAGGTCAACTAGAGAGAAGAGAAAGCCAGAAAGGTATGGCTATGATACTTCACAAGTTACTAAACATTCTATATATCTAGGACATGACTCAAACTTTGAGGAACCCATATCACATGAGGAAGCAAAGAAGAAGCCTGAATGGATGGATTCCATGGAGGAAGAGATAGATGATTTACAAGAAAATTAAACTTGGGAATCAATGCCCAAGACACCATCTATGAAGATCATAGGTTCAAGAAGGATATAAAAGGTAAAGAAAAATTTTGATTGGTCTATAAATATGTATAAAGCAAGACTTGTGGCCAAAGGGTATGCACAAAAACACGGCATTGATTATTAAAAAATATTTTCACTTGTTGCAAGGATGCCAACCATCAAAATACTTATGAGTGTTGTATCTTCAAAAAAATGGAAGATCTATCAAATGGATGTAAAAAATGTCTTTCTAAATGGATGGATATCAAAGGAGGTATATATGGTTCAACCTCCTAGTTTTGAAGATTCATCATGTCCTCAATATGTATGCAGGTTAATAAAAGCTTTTTATGGTTTGAAACAAGCACTTTGGGCTTGGAATAATAGACTAGTTACCTATTTGCAGGATAAGGGATTCAATGTGAGCAAAGCATATCCTTCCCTCTTCATTAGGAGGAACCAATCTAAATTCATATATCTATGTGTATATGTTTATGACATCATAATTACAAGAAATGATGCTAAAGGAATTTGGAAGATCAAGTTTCAAATGAAAGAGGAACTCAAGATTACTAATCTAGGATTGGAAGTCGTATATACAGAAAAAGGTATTTACCTTACTCATAGGAAGTGCATCAAAGACATGCTTGTGAAATTCAAAATGGGTGCAAGAACTCCTATGGAGATGAACTTGAAGTTAAGTGCTCAGGAAGGTGAGCAAATTGAGGATGTAACTAGCTATCAAATTCTAGTTAGAAGTTTGAATTATGCTACATTGACTAGAGTGGACATTTGCTATGGAGTAATTGTCTTAAGCAAGTTCATGCATACTCCAAGAGAACCTCACATGGATGCATCCAAAAGAATCCTCAAATACCTAAAGGGAACCATCAATGAAGGTTTATATTACCCTTATACCCCTAATATAGATATCAAGTTATATTATGATGCAGATTGGACAGGCACTAAGGATGATAGGAGAAGCACATTATAGGCACCTCACCTTTGCAAGTACAAAATTGATTTCATGGTCCTCAAAGAAGCAACCCACTGTTGTACTCTCATCAATAGAGGCTGAATATACAAGGCTTGCTAATGCAACTTAGGAAGCAATGTGGATTAAGACATTGTACTCTGGTTTAGGTCTTACATCATCCATTCCTCATATTTTTTGGGATAATACTAGTTCATTGCATCTTGCTGCTAACCCAATCTATCATGCCATGATGAAACACATAGAAGGGCATTACCATTATGTCAAAGAAAATAATATAAGCAAGGAGATTCAGTTACCATATGTATCAATTCATCAATGATGTGTAGATATGATGAGAAAGGCATTAGATGGAGTCAAGATAAATAGATTCAAATCAATTATTGGATTGCAAGAGATTTTAAAGGATTCAAGACTCAAGATTATTGAAATAGGTGATGATACATCACATCCTATCGAGCATATAGGTAACATAGCACTATCCATGGAGGATGGGAAGGTAACATATCTTGTTGATGTACTACATATTCTCAAGATAAAAAAGAACCTAGTTTTTATTGGACAAATGGTTGACTAGGTGTTACAAGCCAGGTTCAATGATGATGGTTTATATGTAGAAGAGTACAAAAAGAATGGAAGGTTGATCGCCAAAGGGAACAAAGTGGGTAGGATATTCACCTCAAATGTGAAAATGATTGAATTGAATGTAGCCACATTTGCAAAAGATGTAGGTGTCATTGTTGACATAGAGATTGGACACAAGCATATTGGATGCGAAAATTTATAGAGGTTGAAGTTTGATGCAATCAAAGTAGCTTGTCAATACCAAGTTTCAAGGTTGTAGAGATGCAAAAGGTATGTGAAGCATGTCAATTTGGTAAAAATTCAAGGACATGATTTCCACATGGCAAGGATTATAGTGACAATGTGCTAGAGATAGTACATACAGATGTTTGGGGTTTTGCAAAGGCCACATCTATGGAAGGTTGCAAGTTTTATGTCACTTTCATGCATGACCATACATGAAAAGTATGGATATACTTCATGAAGGAGAAGAGTGAGGTGTTTAATAACTTTCAAAACTTCAAGGGAATGGTGGAAAAGTGGATAGGGAAAATATATTCAAAAATTAAGATCTGATGGAAGAGGTGAATACATATCAAATGAATTCGATAGCTCTCTAAAAAGTCATGGAATTCAAAGGTAGTTTTCATCAGGTACACACACCACAATAGAATGGACTTGTTAAACATAGAAATAGACACACTCCAGAATTAGCAAGAGCCTTGATGGCTGAGAAAAGTATGCCTCATTGTTATTGGACAGAAGGAAATGCACATTGTTGTATACCTCATGAATACAACTCTGATTGCTATTGTACATCAAGTTACACTTGAAGAGAAGTTTATAGGTAAAAGGCCAAAATTATCACATATGAAAGTAATTATATGTATTGCATATGTACATATTCCATATGCATTGAGGATGAAACTCGATCCAAAAGTAGAAAAAGCCTTCTATGGTCTCAAGCAAGCTCCACATGCATGGTATGAAAAAATCCATAAGCAGTTGATTGCTCTTGGCTTCACATGTAATCCAATTGAAAGCACACTGTGCAAAGATGGGGCTGATCTTAAAGTGCTTGTTCTTTACGTTGATGACATACTCTTGATTGGGTCATGTGATGCAAAACTTGACAACCTTATGGCTGATTTGCAGCAGAATTTTGACGCCACTTATCTTGGCCTTTTGAGCTACTATCTTGGCATCTAGTTTGTATCCATTGAGGGGGGAATTGTTTTGCATTAAGCAAGGTATGTTGACAAACGACTTCAGCATTTTGAAATTGAGGATTACAAGCCCATTTCCACACTAGTGGAGATAGGATTTAGATACTCATATGACAATTCTAGTGATGCATTTGAAACTTCTCTTTATAGGCATGTTGTGGGATTTCTTATATATGCATGGAACACAAGGGTGGATATACAGTATATAGTTTCCCAGTTGAATCGATTCATGCAAAGCCTTGGCACTAAACATTGGCAAGTGGTGAAAAATTTTTCTAGATATCTCAAAGGTACTTTGAGTTTAGGTCTATTTTATGGCAGAGAAATTCAACCATGCTTGCATGCTTTTACAAATAGTAATTGGGCTAGTTGTTATGTACTCGCATGTCCACTAGTGGTAATTGCTTTTTCTTGGAGGCTCGTGCATATCTTGGTTGAGTAAGAATAAATCTACAATGGTGATATGGAGTTGTGAAGCTTGTTGATATATTCAGGTAGTGATGTGTGTGAACACACTAGGACCATAGGGGAACTTTTTCCCTCTTTAGGAGGTTTTTTTTTCTCGGCTTGCATATATGCCTATTGCCCTAACAGGTTACTTATCTTTGTACATTCTAGTGGTAATACATTCAATATTTTGTGTTGTGCTCCAAGCTTCTTCTTCTTCCTTGTGTTGTTCATGTGCCTCAACAGACCTCAAACTCCAACATTTGGTATCAAAGTCGATCGCTCCTTCATCTAGGGCATTGTCAACACCTCTCTAGTCACAGTCTCACAATTGTACAGTATTTGGTTAGCATACTCTGTTGGTGCAAAGGTCAAGCCTTCACATTTTGGCTAGGCATTGAAGAAGATATGTGCAACCATTGATGGATCATATGAACCATAGCTTGTAACTCTTTTGATTAGTTACCATTTGTAAAAGGATAAATCATTGAGAGAATCTTGTAAGCCTAAATTTCATGGAGTTGGCAAAGACATTAGTTACGTGTTTGTCAAGAGAGAATAATTCCTTAATCATTGGAATCACTAAATGGAGCCAAGTTTGAATTTCAAAATTCAAACTTAGAATCAAACACTTATAAAAGGAGGCTTGTAATCTCACGATTGTGGTGCCCCTTTTCTGAGCTTATTGTTGATCTTTTGTAGAGGCTAAGTGAATTACATCATAGCTCACTTAGACCACTATCATTGTGCATCATTTTTATGCCAATGATCTTGTACAACAATGTTCTATAATACATTTACATCATTGATCATCTCTGTCTACTTCTCTGCTATGACTACTCAAAACAGTGTACTTTGCATGACCATATCTCAGTGATTTCTCCATCATTTTGCATGATCTATAGCTTATTGGAACCGAATCAAAGTCCACCTTATGCTATCAAAATTTCAAGCTTTTTGCTTCAGCCATTTGGGAGAAATCTGCATCGAAGGGCTCTTTGGTCAATTACTGCTCAGTCCCTAAAAACTCGGGGGTAAGCCTTGGAATGCTAAATTGATTTCTGAGTGCATAGTTTGTTATTTTTTATGATTTCACTTGCAATCATTAGCTATCTAAGCTAATTTGATTCCCTCAAAAGGATTTTTATCAATTGCTACTCTACTGTGAGCACTGAGCAAAAGATCGAGCAAGTGTGAAAACCAAAATAGCAAGTTTTTGAGTGACTAGCTATTTGTGAAGTAATCTGTTTTGATTCAATTGTTTGAAGAGTCAACTCCAAAGTACATAGGTACTTCTTTAGTGTCATTTGCAAGCTAAAAGGGTGTACAACACAACTCTGAGGTTTGATAGGGCAGGTACAAAAAGCAGGTCTTAGCAGTACCAACTCATTTTCATGAGGTATCCATCCATCACTTCCAATAGTGGTATCAAAGAAAGTTGAGGTAAAATGGGAGATGGTTTCCCTTCTTTTATTGATAAATTGGACACGAATAACTATCCAGCATGGTCAATCTACAAGGAAGGATACATATCAGGAGATGAGGAGATGCCCATGTTCAGAAGCAAAGGTCAATCTACAAGAGAAGAACTAGAAAGACTCAACTCATGGTGTGCCAAAGATGCTTAAGCAAGGTCATAGCTACTTAACTCTATTTTTTATTTCCTTCTTCCTCACATTAGGAACTATAAAACTTCCCAAGAGACTTGGGATACATTGTCTTCATATTTTTCTTCCAACACAAGAGCTAGAAAAAATCAATTATGGATTGAGTTTACAACTCAAAGGAAGCAACCCAAGCAGAATGTTTCAGAATATGTGACAAAGGTTAAAGATGTGGCTGATCAATTGGCAAGCATAGGAGAGGAGATTGAACAGGAGCAAATAGTAAGACAAATAATCAATGGCATCAAGGCGGATGATAAGTGGGAAGCTTTCACAACTGCTATGGACCTTTACATGGACATGCAAATCCCAAATCTTACCACACTCATGGGAAAAATCTTTACCCATGAAGCCAAGCTCAACAAAAATGGAGAACCATCAAGAGGTAACAATTATTTTGCCCTGTACACAAATAAAGGAAATTCTAAAGATAAAGGAAAGAGAAAGAAGAAGGTTGAAGATGAAGGTGCTACTTCTCAAGCTAACTATACAGGGAGAGGTAGGAATTCAAGAGGAAGGGGCAGAGGAGGTAAGCAAGGTTGGGGGAGACCTTTCAACTCTTCCCCATGCAATATATGTGGATTTTCTAATCACACTACAAATGAGTGCTATAGGAACCTCAAGAATCATAGAGGAAGAGGATTCTAAAGAGGTGGCTACTCACAATCAAGAGGAAGATTCAATCATAGTCAAGGCTACAACCATGGCTACAACAACAATTACAACAACAAGTATCAAGGAGGATACAAATCAAGAAAAGACTTCAACAATTATACAGAGGATCAAGAGGATTCTCTTTTCATTATGAACATGACTTCAAAACAAGGTATGAATAGATGAGCACCTCTTTTATATTGACTCAGGTTGTTCAAACCATGTAGCAGGCAATGTAGCTCTTCTTTCTGATCTTGAGGAGCCCAAGGGAAAGCACCAAGTACAAATAGGTGATGACACCAAGCATTCAGTGATCAAGGTAGGAAATGTCAAAACTTTTGATGGGAATAGAAATCTGTTGAGCAGGGTTCTTCATGTACCTACTATCACAAAGAATTTGATAAGTGTTGGACAAATAGTGGAAAAAGGTTTGTAGGTTAGGTTCAACAAATATGGAGCTTATGTGGAGGAACCCCAACATGGATTCAAGAGAATTTCCAAGGGAGAGAAAACAGGTAGATTATTTACATTTGAGCTTGAGGACACTAGAAACATTGCACTTTATAATTATAAGGATCAAACATTGTCTGAGCTTGAGATTTGGCACAAAAGATTAGGGCACATTGGTGAGGGAACCTTGAAGCAGATATGTAGAGATCAATGTGTGCTTGGGATACCTGATGTATCCAATCAACACATGATCTATAAATGTGCTGCTTGTCAGTTTGGTAAATCACACAGGTTAACCTTTACAAAGAAAGGCTATATGCATGAGGATTATTTGGAACTTTTCCACACAGATGTGTGGGGACCAAGCAAGGACCCTTCAATTTCAGGCTCAAGGTATTATGTGTCATCCATGGATGATTTTGGTAGGTGGAATATCTTGTACTTTATGAAACATAAAGATGAAGTGTTCAGTTGCTTCAAGAAGTATCTTGCACTTGTGGAAAATCAAACAGGAAGAAGCCTAAAGAGGATAAGGTCAGATGGAGGAGGTGAGTACTTTTCCAATGAATTTGATGCATTTTTGCAGGACAGAGGTATCAAAAGGGAGATCACTACCAGGTATACCCCTGAGCAAAATGGGGTAGCAGAGAGGAGAAATAGGTTAATTGTGGAAGTAGCTAGATCAATGCTTCATGAAAAGAAATTTCCTAATTATTTGTGGGCAGAGAGTGTTTCTACTACCACTTACCTCATTAATAGGTTACCATCCAAATCCCTTGATCGGATGACCCCATATGAAGCATGGCATGGTAGGAGACCATCACTTGATCATTGTAGAATATTTGGATGTGTTGCTTATGTGCATATTCCATCTCAAATCAGAGGTAAGCTAGACCCTAAGGCAGAGAAGTGCATCTTCATAGGGTATGATTTAAATCAGAAAGGATAGAGGTTTTATAATCCTTCCAACATGAAAGGATTTATGGTCAGTAGAGATTTTGTGTTTGATGAGAATGATTCTTGGTTTGAAAGTGAATGCATGAAGGTCAAGTTACCATATGACTTGGAAGAAGAATTTCCAAGCCTCACTAAGGAGGAGCAAAGCACAATTGAAGAAATCAAATCAGATGATGAGGACACTATCAACTTGGAAGAGTTCAAGCATGGAAATCAAAGGGCAAGGCCAAGATGAAGAGGTTGGAAGGCATACCTGAATCATCCAACCAAGCATTGAGGAGGTCACAAAGAGAGAGTAAGAAGCCAATCAGATATGGGTATGATACTTCATTGGTTACTAAGCATTCCATTTATCTTGATAAGGATTCATCACTTGAAGAACCTTCTTCATATGAAGAAGCAAGTACCAAATGAGAATGGAAGGAGGCTATGGATGAAGAGATAGAGGCACTCCAAGATAATGATACTTGGGAGCTAGTACCCAAGAAGGCATCAATGAAGGTATTTGGTTGTAGATGGATTTAGAAAATCAAAAGGAACTCAAATGGATCCATAAAACAAGTATAAAGCTAGACTTGTGGCTAAGGGTTTTGCACAAACCCAAGGAGTTGATTATGAAGAGACTTTTTCACATGTGGCTAAAATGCCAACCATCAGAGTATTGGTAAGTGTAGCTGCATCTAGGAATTGGAATATGTATCAACTAGATGTGAAGAATGCTTTTCTCAATGGCTGGATTTCAGAGGAGGTTTACATGGCTCAACCTCTTGGCTATGAGACCCAAGTAAGGTAAATTATGTGTGAAAATTGAACAAATCTCTTTATGGTTTGAAGCAGGCACCTAGGGCATGGAACCATAGCACCAAGGATTCATTTGTCAAGAGGAGTAATTCAGAAACGATCTACTTATGTGTATATGTTGATGACATCATTCTTACATGTAGTGATGCCAATGGCATCAAACAAATCAAAAAGCAAATGATGCAGGAGTTCAAAATCAGTGACCTAGGGTTTTTGAAGTATTTTCTTGGACTTGAGTTAGTCTACACTAACTCTGGAATTTATATCACTCAAAGGAAATATGTGCAGGACATGTTGAAGAAATTCCACTTGGAGAATGCAAAGATAGCTAGCACCCCTATGGAGGTAAATCATAAATTGAGTGCTCATGAAGCATAGTTGGGAGTCTAAACTATGCAACCTTAACAAGGATAGACATATCTTATGGAGTAAGTGTTCTAATTCAATTCATGCATAAACCTAGAGCACCTCACTTGGAAGCTGCTAAAAGGATTTTGAAGTATCTCAAGGGTACTCAAAATCAAGGTCTTTACTTCCCATACACATCAGATTTGGACATTGAGCTATACTCAGAT
This sequence comes from Ceratopteris richardii, assembly GCA_020310875.1. Lineage (NCBI taxonomy): Eukaryota > Viridiplantae > Streptophyta > Polypodiopsida > Polypodiales > Pteridaceae > Ceratopteris > Ceratopteris richardii. Next base: position 119,731,787 of record CM035424.1, read on the forward strand.
GCAGATTGGGCAGGTTGTAAGGATGATAGAAGGAGTACTTCTAGAGACCTTTCTTTTGTAGGTGATAAGCCCATTTCATGGTCTTCCAAGAAACAACCTACTATTGCTCTATCTTCAATAGAGGTTGAATACAAGGGATTAGCAAATGCTACATAAGAAGCAATTTGGATTAGATTACTCTACTCAAATTTGGGACTTCACACTCACCCACCTATGATCTTTGGTGATAACACAAGTTCTTTGCATCTTGCAGCCAATCCCATTCATGCAAGGACCAAGCATATAGAAGTACATTATCACTATGTTAGAGAGAAGCTATTGAGCAAAGAGATTCAGTTGGCATATGTATCCACAAACATGCAATGTGCAAATTTGTTAACCAAAGCACTTGATGGTACTAAGCTTTGCAGGTTTAAAGCTATGATTGGATTGCAGGACATCAAAGAAGATTCATGAAGAAGCACAAGCCAAGATGTTTGGCTTGAGGGGCAGTTGTTGGTGCAAATGTCAAGCCTTCACATTTTGGCTAGGCATTGAAGAAGATATGTGCAACCATTGATGGGTCATATGAACCATAGCTTGTAACTCTTTTGATTAGTTACCATTTGTAAAAGGATAAATCATTGAGAGAATCTTGTAAGCCTGAATTTCGTGGAGTTGGCAAAGGCATTCGTTACGAGTTTGTCAAGAGAGAATAATTCCTTAATCATTGGAATCACTTTTCAAATGGAGCCAAGTTTGAATTTCAAAATTCAAACTTAGAATCAAACACTTATAAAAGGAGGCTTGTAATCTTGCGGTTGTGGTGCCCCTTTTCTGAGCTTATTGTTGATCCTTTGTAGAGGCTAAGTGACTTACATCATAGCTGTTGATATATTTAGGTAGTGATGTGTGTGAACACTCTAGGACCGTCGGGGCACTCTTTTCCCTCTTTAAGAGGTTTTTTTCCCTCGGCTTGTATATATGCCTATTGCCCTAATGGGCTACTTATCTTTGTACATTCTCTAATAATACATTCAGTATTGTGTGTTGTGCTCCAAGCTTCTTCTTCTTCCTAGTGTTGTTCGCGTGCTTCCGCAGACGTCTATCTCCAACAATTGGTATCAGAGCAGGTCGTCGCTTCATCTAGGGTGACGTCAACACTCCTTCGATTGCAGTCTCAAAATCGTACGAATTTTGGTGAGCATACTCAGAGTGTTTCCGAGATCAAAACGGCTTCGCTCTGTGGTGCCAAAATCGCGATTTGAGCTCGTTTCGGTCTCCGAACGCACTATCGTAGTGCTTATGCAGGGTATTTTGTCTTTTTGTGCCAAAGGTATATACCTGTTTCTGTTCGCTAGTACAAGCGTCTCAAAGTCTACTACAGGTTTAGCAAAACTCATTTGGGCAGTTCCGTTCAACTTTTTGAGATACAATCAATTTTTTGCACCAAGGTATTTTAGTCACCGGCCATGGCTGAAAGTAGTGATGTATTCTGTATGTTGGCTGTTGAGGATAAGTTGGATGGTACCAACTACCCATTATGGGCTTATATGATGCGACATATGTTGGTTGCAAAAGGACTGTGGAACATTGTGCAGGGTGTCGAACAACGTCCTATCACACCTGCAACTGTTACAACTGCAGGTACTGAAGTTGATGCAGAAGGTGTCGAAGATGATGACATTCTGCATATTCCTGTTTGTGCTGCGGTTTCTGCTGCACCTATTGCAGAGCAGATTCATTAGGATGGCAGAGATGCCCAGGCACATGCATTGATAGCTTTGTCTATCAAACGTGCCATTATTCCTCACATTCGCTCTTGCAGAACAGCTAAGGATGCTTGGGATACACTTACCACATTGTACCAAGCTAGGAATGAGGCTCGTGTTGCTTACCTCCGAAAATAGTTGGAGAGTGAGCACATGAATGAAGGTGATTCTATGGACAATTTCCTAACAAAGATCAAAGACTTGAAGGAACAGTTGATTTCTGCTGATGAGGTTATACTAGATAGCTCACTTGTGCAGATCGTTCTAAATGGTCTTCTTGATTCATATCAGAGTTTTGCTTCTACTCTTCGGTTGATGATGAAAGGAAATCCGAATGCCTTATCATTTGAGGAGTTAGTCTCTGTTCTGTTGCAGGAAGATCAGTCTAGACAGAACAGGTCCATTATGCGAGTTGCAGATCAAGCTTTCGTGGCTAGTCAGAAGGGCAAAGGAAAATGGAGCTCTTCAACTAGTAAGCAGAAATCTGCTAATTCTGCATAGTTGAAGAAGGAAGATAAAGATGAGAAGAAATCAGAAAAGCAGAAATTGTTTTGTAAGTATTGTAAAGGGAATGATCATATCATAAAGAACTGTCCAAAACTGGCTGCTAAAGAGGCAAAGAAGAAAGAGGCTGGAATGGTTGTTGTAGAGGCCTCTACACCAAAAACAGAGTCTACTAATCTTGTGCAGGAAGAAGATTGGGCGTTTACTACTGTCTGCAATTTTGACCCATCTTCTCATGAGCAGTGCATGTCTATAGTAGACTCAGATGTTTGGTATTTTGACAGTGGGGCGACCAAACATATTACCTTGCAGCGTAGTTTCTTCTCTTCACTCGAGCCTGCCCCTACAGGGAATACTGTTACATGCGCCAACAACTCCTCTTATCCTGTTATGGGAGTTGGTAATATCATTTTGACTATTATTGATAGTAGTTCTTTCACTTTGTCGGATGCTTTATTGTGCTAGGGATCAAGAAGAACCTATTATCAGTTTAGCCAAGATTGGCTTGGTTGTGAAATTTGTTGATGACAGGTGTACAGTTCATGATATGTCAAATGGCGATGTGATTATTGCTTCTGGTATTTTATGTCGTGGGTTGTATAAGCTCATAGACTATGAAAGATCAGTAAATGATTTGGCATGTGCAGTAAACGATTCTCAGGCTTTGGCATGCACGCTTTGGTCATCTGAATTTTGCTAGTTTGCTACGCCTGCAAAAATCTGAAATGGTGTCCTCTTTGCCCAAACTTGAGGCACCTGGAAAACATGTTTGTGAAGGCTATATTTTGGGCAAAATGCAGTGTTCATCCTTTCCAAAAGATGGTTCAGTTCGGGCTACTCAGAAATTGCAGCTTGTACATAGTGATGTCTGTGGTCCTATGCAGACACCTTCTTTTGCAGGTTTCATGTGATGATGCAGATCATTCCATTTCTGATGCAAATTTACATGAAGCACTTATTGATGAGAGAGCTGATATTGAGCAGGCAAGAACTATGCCAAAATGGCTGGTGCAGACCTTGCGTGATAGCAAATTAGATGCACCTCTGTCATATCATACTCGATCAGGCTCTCATAGTGCCTCTTTTGCATGAGATTGCTATGCTATGGCTTCATCTAGTCTATGTGATGAGACTGAGCCTGTTTCATTTGATGAAGCACAAAATTCAGAAAATTGGATGGCTACTATGCAATCTGAATATGATGCAATAATGAAGAATGGTACTTGGTCTTTATATGACTTGCCTCCTGGCAAGAAGGCCATTGGCACTAAGTGGGTATACAAGCTGAAGCGTAAACCTGATGGTACAGTTGACAGGTATAAGGCTAGGCTCGTTGCAAAGGGTTATGCATAGGAAAGAGGCATTGATTTTGATGAGACCTTTGCACCTACATGCCGTATGACTACTGTTCGGGGCATCTGTGCACTTGCAGCCCATCATGGTTGGAATGTACATCAGTTCGACATTAAAACAGCATTTCTGAATGGTGATTTGCATGAAGAAGTGTATGTTTTTCAGCCCCGTGGCTTTGTGCAGAAAGGGCATGAAAACCAGGTGTGCAGGTTAAAGAAGGCATTATGTGGTTTAAAGCAAGCACCATGTGCTTGGTATGAGAAGATACATGCCTATCTGATTGCACATGGTTTTGAGAACAGTCCAACTGAAAGCACCTTATATGTTAAGCGTGCTAATGATGTGTTTCTGATCATTGTTGTCTATGTTGACGACATGTTGCTCACTGGTCCTATTGAGAAGCATATTGCTGATTTTATGGCTGATTTGCATGCCTCATTTGAGATGTCTGATTTGGGGCATTTGCATCATTATTTGTGCATACAGTTTATGCATGTTGATGGTGGAATAGCTTTGTGTCAAACGAAATATATTGACACATTGTTGCAGCTTTTTGGCCTTGAAGACTATAAGCCTATTGCCACTCCTATGGAGAGAGGTTTACAATTGAGTCTTCATGATGCTGGAGATGCATTTGATGTTGTTCTCTATCAGTAGGTTGTTGGATGCTTGATTTATTTATGCATTACTCGGCCAGATATTCAGTTTGTTGTCTCAAAGATGAGCAGGTTTATGCATTGCCCAGGAGTCAAGCATTGGCAGGTAGTTAAGTGTACCTTTTGCTAGTTGAGTGGTACTCGGCTACTTGGGTTGTTTTATCCCAAGGGGGGATCACTACCGCCAGATTTGCATGCTTTTTCTGACTCTGATTCGGCTGGTTGCTATGACACTTGTGTGTCCACTAGTGGCTTTTGCTTCATGCTTGGTAGCTCATGTATATCTTGGTTGAGCAAGAAGCAACCTACTGTGGCCACTTCCAGTTGTGAGGCTGAGTATAGGGCAGCTTTCACAACGACTGTTGAGTGTGTGTGGCTCAGACGCCTTATGGCTGATTTGGGTGTTGGTCAGTCTTCTGCCACCACCATCTTCACTGACAGTCAGAGCGCATTGGTAGTTGCGAGGAACCCTATGTTCCATGCTCGCACTAGGCACATTGAGGTGTATTATCATTATGTCAGGGAGAGGTTCTCTGCTGGGGAGATCAGCTTGGCATATGTGCCCACGTAGGAGAACATTGCAGACCTTTTCACGAAGGCTCTGCCTAGGGAGAAGTTTGAAGCTTTCCGCAAAGCTTTGGGCTTACTTCCTTTTGTGGAGTGATTTCCACATAGCTTGGCACTTCCTTATACATGAGTGCCAGCTACTTGTTCACCGCATCACTCCCAGGGGGGATTTGTTGATATATTTAGGTAGTGATGTGTGTGAACACTCTAGGACCGCCGGGGCACTTTTTTCCCTCGTTAGGAGGTTTTTTTTCCCTCCACTTGTATATATGCCTATTGTCCTAATGGGCTACTTATCTTTGTACATTCTCTAGTAATACATTCAGTATTGTGTGTTGTGCTCCAAACTTCTTCTTCTTCCTCCTAGTGTTGTTTGCGTGCTTCCGCAGACGTCTATCTCCAACAATAGCTCACTTAGAACACTATCCTCATCATTTTGCATGATCTATAGCTTGTTGGAACCAGCTCAAAGTCTACTCTGTGCTGTCAAAATTTCAAGTTTTTCGCTTCATCCATTTGGGAGAAATCTGCGTCGAAGTGCTCTCTGGTCAATCACTGCTCAGTCCCTAAAAAGTCAAGGGTAAGCCTTGGAATGCTAAATTGATTTCTCAGTGCATAGTTTGTTATTTTTTATCATTCCACTTGAAATCATTAGCTATCTAAGCTAATTTGATTCCCTCAAAAGGATTTTTATCAATTGCTACTCTACTATGAGCACTGAGCAAAAGATTCAGTAGGTGTGAAGACCAAAATAGCAAGTTTTTGAGTGACTAGCTATTTGTGAAGTAATCTTTTTTATTCAATTGTTTGAAGAGTCAAATCCAAAGTATATAGGTACTTCTTTAGTGTCATTTGCAAGCTAAAAGGGCCTACAACACAACTCTAAGGTTTGATAGGGCAAGTACAAAGAAGGTCTTAGCAGTACCAACTCATTTTCTTGAGGTATCCATCCATCTCTTCCAACATATTGAGGATGATTAGGATATCAAAACAGCTTCGCTGCGATCTGAGCTCGTTTCAACTTCCGAACCAACTATCGCAGTGCTTGTGCAGGAAATTTCATCTTTTTGTGCCAAAAATATATACATGTTTCGGTTCTCTAGTATAAGCATCTCGAAGTCTCCTATAAGTTTAGTAGAAATCGATAGGGTAGTTCTATTCAACTTTTTGAGATACAGCAATTTTCTACATCATGGTATTTTAGTCAGTGTCCATGGATGAAAGTAGTGATGTATTCCGTATGTTGGTTGTTGAGGATAAGTTGGACGGTACCAATTACCCATGATGGGCTTATATGATGCATCAATATTGGTTGCAAAAGGACTGTGGAATATTGTGCAGGATGTTGAAAAACATCCTATTACACCATCAAACACAACTGCTGAAGGTGATGCAGATGGTGTTGAAGACGATGATATTCTTCATGTTCCTGTTCGTGTTGCGATTCCTACTACAACTATTGCATAGCAAATTCATTGGGATGGTAGAGATGCTCATGCACATGCATTGATAGCCTTGTCTATCAAACGTGTCATTATTCCTCACATTTGCTCTTGCAGAATAGTTAAGGATGCTTGAGATACACTTACCACTTTATACCAAGCAAGGAATGAGGCTCATGTTGCTTACCTCTGCAAACAGTTGGAGAGTGAACACATGAATGAAGGAGATTCCATGGAAATTTTTTTGACAAAGATCAAAGATTTGAAGGAGAAGTTGATTTTTGCTAATGAAGTCTTGCCTAACAGCTCACTTGTGGAGTTCTGAATGGTCTTCCCGATTCATACCAAAGTTTTGCTTCTACTCTTCGTTTGATGATGAAAGTAATCCAAATGCCTTGACATTTGAGGAGTTAGTCTCTGTTTTGTTGCAAGAAGATCAGTCGAGGCAGAACAAGTCCATTATGCATGTTGAAGATCAAGCTTTCTTGGCTAGTCAAAAGGGCAAAGGTAAATGGATCTCTTCTACCAGTAAGCAAAAATTTGCTAATTTTGCACAATCAAAGAAGGATGACAGAGACGAGAAGAAAACAAAAAAGCAAAAATTGTTTTGCAAGTACTGTAAACCAAATGATCGTGTCATAAAGAGTTGTCCAAAACTGGTTGCAAAAAAGGCAAAGAAGAAAGAGGCTAGAATGGTTTTTGGAGAGGCCTCTACACCGAAAACAGAGTCTCCTAATCTTATGCAGAATGAAGAATGGGTGTTTACTACTATTTGCAGTTTTGACCCATCTTCTCATGAGCAGTGTATGTCTGCAATAGTCTCAGATGTTTGGTACTTTGATACTGGGGAAACCAAACATATTACCTCGTAGCACAATTTCTTCACATCATTTGAGCCTACCCCTACATGGAATATTGTCACATGTGCCTACTGAAAGAACTTGGAGAAGCTTGTAGAAGGTAGAAAAATGTGTTTCGAAGCAACGAAGTTTGGTCTAGACAACCGGCACAAGACCAGCCCTTGAGCTTATGGAGACTCAAATAGACCTTATAGGCATGCGATAAGTGCAAAGAAACGCACTATGTACTTTGGAGCATCAAGGAGAATGAGTCGATACAAAACAAATAGGTTCTCGGGTCAACTAGCTCAAAAAAATTACTATCTATGGAAGAGAATGAACGTCAAATGCCCATAGAGACCAGCGTGATTACAATTAGAAAAAATCATTTTATGAGAGGAATGTGCTATAGCAAAATGTGCTATAGGAATGAATGAGACATTCACCGGTGGTACTTCCTATTTTTCAGGAATACGAAGAGATTGACCCCGAGATAGAAAAACTCAGATTTCTCCCAATCTACTAAACCAAATGCTATGAAAACTTATAGGCATGAACTAGACACTAATAAATTTTCAATGAGCCATGTTTCACTCAATTTGGAGCTCTGGAGAGAGAGCAGCAACCTCTGCAAGATTACTATTGGCGAAGAAGATGATGCAGAGAATTGAAGGAGCAAGACAATGATGGTCACAAGTGTATGTATATTGCTTCCATGTAATGTACAAGTGATTTCAGGTCTTTATATAGACTCTAGGAGTGTTCCATGACTATTAAAAGTGGATTTTGAATTCAAATGAAGGTGGGAATGGTTGTTGGAGGGAATCAATTCACTTTCCTACAATCTGGGAAAAGTGAAGATCTAGTTTGATCTACTTTTAGGTGATTGATTGCTTGATTGAATGAAACTTCAACCACCAAAAATTCGTAGGAATTGGGCTTTATCTTTCTACCTTTACATGTGTAAAGCTCAAGGCTTTTACAACGGTAAATGAACCATCAAAAATCTCTCAAAAAAATACAATAAATGAGCATAAGAAAAAGAACTCTCCAACGGATACTCTTTCGACGCGATAGCCTTTGATGTAGATCAAATCCACCTCAAGCATAGTGTAAGCTTGATGTTCCAACACCAACAACTCCTGTTATCCTGTCATGGGAGTTGGTAAGATCATTCTGACTACTACTTATGGTAGTTCTTTTACATTTTTGAATCCTTATTTGTGCCAAAGATCAATAAGAATATGTTATCAGTTTTCGCTTTAGCCAAGATTGGATTGGTTGTGAAATTTGTTGATGACAGATATACAGTTCATGATATGTCAAATGGAGATGTCATTATTGCTTCTTGCATTTTATGTTGTGGGTTGTATAAGCTCATATACTATGAAAGATCTGTGAATGATTCACCATGTGCAGTACATGATTCTCAGGCTATGTCAGATGCAAAGCTTTGGCATGCATGCTTTGTTCATCTAAATTTTGCTAGTTTGTTATGCCTGTAGAAATCTGAAATGGCGTCCTCTTTGCCCAAACATGAGGCACCTCATAAACATGTTTGTGAAGGCTGCATTTTGGGCAAAATGTAGTGTTCGGCATTCCCAAAAGATGGTTCAGTTCGAGCTAATCAGAAATTGCAGCTTGTTCACAGTGATGATTGTGGTCCTATGTAGACATCTTCTTTTGGGAACTATCTTTACTTTGTGACTTTCATCCATGATTTTTCCACGCATGTGTGGGTATATCCATTGAAAGCAAAGTCTGAAGTGTTTATGTGCTTCAAACAGTTTTTGGTTTTGGATGAAAATTTATGAACATGTAAAATGGACACCCTTTGTTTTGATCGAGGGGGAGAATAAATGTCTTCTGACTTTAATGCATTTCTTGTTGAACATGGGATAAAACATGAGTGTATAGTTTTGTATACACCTCAACAGAATGGAGTTGTTGAACAGAAGAACAGGTCCCTCATGGAGATGGCCAGGTGTATGGTCAAGAGTGAGGCTTTACCACATAGTTTCTGGCTTGCGGCTATCATGTGTGCAACATATGTATTTAAGAGGTATCCCACTAAAGCATTGCATTCTATCACTCCATATGAGGCTTGGCATGGTTGCAAGCCATCTGTTGATCACCGGCATGTTTTTGGTTGTCTGGCATATGCATTAGTGCCTGAACAACAATGCAAGAAATTGGATGATAAAGCAGTGATTTTTTTTTTTTTTGGTACAGTTCTGAAAGCAAAGGCTATCATTTGTATCATCCATAGTCTAAATGCATTTTGGTTAGTTGTGATGTTGTTTTTGTGGAAGATGCTATTCAGCCATTACTTTCATGTACTAAGGAGACATCAGTTAGCTCCAAAGACATGTATGACATTTTGCTACCTCTTTTTATAGGTGGACAGTCTAAGCTGGTCCTAATGAGGCAACATCTAACCCTTTGCAAGTTTCATGTGATGATGCAAATCATTCCATTTCTGATGTAGATTTACATGACGCACTTGTTGATGAGAGAGTTGATATTGACGAGGCAAAAACTATGCCAAAATGGCTAGTACGGACTTTGCATGATAGTAAATTAGATGAACCTCTATCATACCATACTCATTCAGGATTTCATAGTGCCTCTTTTGCATCATATTGCTATGCTATGGCTGCATCTAGTCTCTGTGATGAGAATGAGCCTATTTCGTTTGATGAAGCACAAAATTATGAAAATTGGATGGCTGCTATGCAATCAGAATATGATGCTATCATGAAAAATGGTCCCTGGTCTTTATGTGACTTGCCTCCTGTCAAGAAGGCCATTGGCACTAAGTGGGTATACAAGCTCAACCATAAGCCTTATGGAACAGTTCATAGGTATAAGGCTAGGCTTATTGCAAAGGGTTATGCGCATGAAAGAGGCATTAATTTTGATGAGATCTTTGCATCTACATGTCGAATGACTATTGTTCATAGCATCCATGCACTTATAGCTCATCATGGTTGGAATGTACATCAGTTGAACATTAAAACTGCATTTTTGAATGGTGATTTGCATGAAGAAGTGTATGTTTTTTAGCCCCATGTCTTTGTACAAAAAGGGCATGAAAACCAGGTGTGCAAGTTAAAGAAAGCATTATATGGTTTAAAGCAAGCACCACATGCTTGACATGAAAAGATACATGCCTATCTGATTGCACATGGTTTTGAGAACAATCCAACTGAGAGCACCTTATATGTTAATCTTGCAAATGATGTGCTTCTTATCATTGTTGTGTATGTTGATGACATGTTGTTCATTGGTCCTCATGAGAAGCATATTGCTGATTTCAAGGCTGATTTGCATGCCTCATTTGAGATGTCTGATTTGGGGCACTTGCATCATTATTTGGGCATTCGGTTTATGCAAGTTTATGGTAGAATATCTTTGTGTCAAACGAAATATATGAGACATTATTGCATTGTTTTGGTCTTGAGGACTGCAAACCTATTGCCACCCTTATGGAGACAAGTTCATGATTGATTCTTCATGATGTTGGAGATGCATTTGATGTTGTTCTCTATCAAGAGGTTGTTGGATGCTTGATTTACTTATGCATTACTCGCTTAGATATTCAGTTTGCTATCTCACAGATGAGCAGGTTTATATTCAAGCATTGGCAAGCAGTTTAGTGCATCTTTCGCTACTTGACTGATACACATCTACTTAGATTGTTTTATCCCTAGGGGAATCACTACCGCCATATTTACATACTTTTTCTGACTATGACTGGGCTAGTTGCTATGACACTCATGTGTCCACTAGTGGCTTTTGCTTCATGCTTGGTAGCTCATGTATATCTTGGTTGAGCAAGAAGCAGCCTACTTTGGCCACTTCTAGTTGTGAGGCTGAATATAGGGAAGCTTTAACAGTGACCATTGAGTGTGTGTGGTTGAGATGCCTTATGGTTGATTTAGGTGTTGGTTAGTCTTTTGCAACCACCATCTTCATTGATAGTCAAAGCGCATTGGTAGTTGCGAGGAACCCTGTGTTCCATGTTCGCACTAAGCACATTGAGGTGAATTATCATCATTTCAACGAGAGGTTCTCTACTGGAGAGATCAGCTTGGCATATGTGCCCATGCAGGAGAACCTTGCAGACCTTTTCACGAAGGCTCTTCCTAGGGAGAAGTTTGAAGCTTTTCGCAATGCTTTGGGCTTACTTCCGGTTGTGGATTGATTGCACATAGCTTGGCACTTCCTTATACATGAGTGTCAGTTTCTTTTTCATTGCATCACTCCCAGGGGTGATTTTTTGATATTTGGGTCATGATGTGTGTGAATACACTAGGACCATCAAGGCACTTTTTTCACTCTTTAGGAGTTTTTTTTTATCCGGCTTGCATATATGCCTATTGTCCTAACGGTTTACTTATCTTTGTACATTCTAGTGGTAATGCATTCAGTATTGTGTGTTGTGCTCCAAGCTTCTTCTTCTTTCTTGTGTTGTTCGTGTGCTTCTGTAGACCTCAAACTCCAACAAAGCTGAGTACAGGGCAATTTTCACAGCTACAATGGAGTGTATATGGCTGACACACCTATTGATGGATCTTTCCATGGTGATTGATCTTGTTATGCATATTCTCACTAATAGTCAGAGTGCATTTGTTGTTGCACGAAACCCAATGTTTCATGCATGGACCAAACATATTGAGGTGCATTATCACTATGTGAGAGAGCACCTTCATGCAAGAGATATTGACATATTCACCAAAGCACTTCGATGGGAAAAGTTTGAAGCTTTTTGCAAAGCTTTAGGCTTATTGCCTTGTGGGGGCTGATCTCTCACTCCTTGTATGTGTTCACATCACTCGCTCCAAGGGGATTGTTACACTTATGAGTTCCTCGAGTAGCTTTGATGTGAACCTTTTCCTTGTACATGGGAACTTTTGACTCTAGTGTTGGCTTGAGGTTTGTTCTCCATGTTACCACATACACGATTCAGTCATATGTGGTGGTACTTTGTACTTAGGGATATTATTCAACTCTTTTTTTTATCATTCTCAATAGAGAGAGCTATTCTAGCCATCCTTCTTCTCCATGTGTCTTGTTGTGTTTGTGCTCCTTGAGTGTGCTTCTCGTGTGTCTCTCGCACTTATACACACACCCCACAGACTCAACCAATTGTGGTGGTGGACCTAAAGGAGAGAAAACATGCATCAAAAAAGTCCTCTTCAGAAATAGAGAGGATCAAAAAGACTCAACTTTTATACTATGATTTCTGATGGCTTTATCAAGGTTCATCATAGATGGAGGAGAACTCCAAAAGGCTCTCAAGGTGTGGGTGTTTCATGATTTTGGTTGTTCATCATCTTTACGCATTTTTTTGTGCATCTTCCCTTAATCCAATTTTTGGATTTACACTTCTATAATCCCATGCAGATAAGCTTATTTTCTTGTTAATGAAAGTTCTTGATGCATAAAGCATGTGCATTAGTATGTGCATTCATTAAAAGAGAATCAAAAGTATACTGCTTGTGCATAAAAGTTGATGCATGAAATGCATGCATGTCAAGCACACTTGAAGTAAAAGAATGTTTGAACCATTTATGGGCATGCAATGCAGGCACATGCATTTGCATGAATTAAAGACATGGTTGTTTGTTGTATATAAAAGTAGATAATTGAATGTATCATTCTAGTGGTTGGCTTACTTTTTAAAGTTCAAACTTGACATTCGAGAAGAACTGAAGCTAGATAGTTGCAAAATCATGATAGCTAAAACTTTGCAACTCAAGTACCTAGAAAACTCTTTCCCAATGTGATACTTAGGTATCAAGTACTTAATGTAAATTTTTCATGAAGTATCAGAATATGTCTTGCTTTGTAAAAAGTAAGCATTGGTAAGGAATCAAGTTGGAAAGCTACATTCAAAGATACTTGGAGAGTCATTTGAAAACGTTATAAAGACAAGTTTCAATAAGACCTTACACTTTGATGTGCAATTTTTCATGCATCCAAAGCAGGATAATAACTCAAAATAGTCTCAAAGTCCCATGAATGCTTGTTTGAGACCTCTCACTTGATTTCATCCAAGATAATGACAGAAATCAAAGACAAGTAGTTGAACTTAATTGCAAGTTGAGCTCTGAAGCTACTTAAATTTGTGCTTAGTTCAAGTTCGCATCCATAGAAATTATGCAGAGTGCCAAGGAGTCATGAAAAATGTGAAAGCATCTTCTTCTTAGGATAGTTTGTAAAAAGAGATTTAAATTATAAACAAGAAAAAATTTACAAGAAGTTTGTGAAGAATTACAAAGAAGGTTGATAACATTTTTGTCCCGCTCATGGGCGATCCACTTATTTCTCAGCCTTTTTTTCCTATAATGAACACCCTATGGTGCCTAAAATTGGGAGATTTCTTACAGTCACAGATCCTCCTACATAGACACTCGAGGGAATTCTCAATAGACCACACTTTGGGTTGCTTACCAAAGTTGACCACATATGTTTCCTTCCAGATCTTCTAGAGTGCTTCACCCCTAATGGCATTCCTCGAGGAAAACGAGCACCCAATCACTTCCCTAAGCAGAGCTTGCTTCCAATTAACTTGATTAGGCAATGAAAGGATCTTGTTGATACATTTTCAAGTTTGAATGCTCCTAGGACAATAGAAAAAAAAGGTATCCGGAGTCTTCCCTACATGGTTTTTGAAACACTTGCACCAAGGAGGAGCACCATAAATTTTAATGGCTTTGACATTGGTCCATATTCCCCTATGCACAATGCCAGAAACCCTTGAACATGAACGCCCATTTGATCCATGTCCAGTTCATAACACTTCTTATTCAGAGCATGATGAAAGTCCAAGTTTTTGTTGATTCTCGAGATATCTCCCATCTTGTTATTGCTCTACCACCTCAGTCCCTCCAATAAGGGGGATTGTTGGCTTAACATGAAGAGAGAGTTGGAATCGTCCCAAGCATTGATTTTGTGTCTTAATGAACATGTCTTTAAAGTCAATTCTATGATTCGGACCAATGTCTTCAAACTTGATCCAATTCCTTCTACCTTGGTTATAGAGGTGCTTTCACATTGAAAAACCTTTATTTGAGAGTCTCTTAGCTCTCTAGAGGTTTTTTGACTCCATTCTCTTTATATCCATGATTGGGAACCAAATTGAATCATTCTGTCTAATCCGAACAGCCAACTTCGAATAATTACTAATGGTGAAAAAAAATGCATATGGTTCCATTGTTTCCACAGGAGCACACAAGATCGGAGTCCTTGGTGATAGCCATAAATGGGGAGAATAAAAGAGTAATTGATTTGAGTCATTTCTACCTAGGGATCCCAACAAGAGAAAGCTTTTCACTAATTCTGAAAATAAGCTTGGTCCAAGAAATTTTGTTATTGTCCAAGCCCTCATAGCCTAGTGGTTGATGCTTTGAATCTCTAGGAGGAAATCCTGAGTTCAAATCTTGGTTAGACATATCCATGAGTTCCCCAAGATGGGTGTCCATGAGTTCCCCAAGATGGGTGCCTCTACCTTATGAGGTTGGATGTGTGTCTCTTTCCAATTCATTGTACTCTCCAAAAAAAATCGCTATTATTCCAAGCATTAATCATCTATTTGGTCACCATCTTGTTGGTCGTTGTTTCCACATCCAAAATTCCTAAAACACCATCCTCCTTCATGATATATCATATTTTCCATTTAATATTTGGAACACCTCTTTTGTTGGGATCCCCTGTCCAAAGAAAGTTTCTACATATCCTTTCCAACTTGAGAAGCTCCTTATTGCATGGTCTCCAACACGCTAAAATGTAGATGATATAGAAGATAAGGGATGTGTTGATCATGATAGCGCATTCAGCTACATTGAGTTGCATCCACTTCTAGTACCACAATTTGTTCTCAAGCTCGAAAAGAATCCAATCCCATCTTTAACCCATGGAAATCCAAAACCAGTCAAGATATGAAGCAGGTGGAAGATTGACCACTAGGAATCTCCTAACATCCTTGATTCCACAAAAAACGCAAGAGAGGCCCACTCAAGGACCTGAGTATTATTCGAGTGGTTGATTCTTGAACCAGATCAAGGCAGTTCCAAAACCAAGGAACACACTCCATGTCATTATGCAGAAATGGATTGGTGTCATTGGCGAAGAGCCTAAGAACCATGGGGTCCTAACTGTGGTCGAATTGTAGATCCCAAATATTCACTTATTGAAAGTAAATGTCAACTAACTTCCTAGTTGACATTTACTTTCAATAAGTGAATATTTGCTAATCTTTTTTTGTTTAAGATCTTGGATGAACAAAGCCCAAAATTCCTATTAAATTTTTCCAACTCATTTCAGTATTATAACAACATTATGATTTCAATTTGATCCCCACCAGCTTTCATTAAACACTAGATGGTGTAGACAAAGATTGGCCACTCCAAACACCCCAGAAATTCAATGATACCCAATTTTCTGGTCACAAATAAGAACCATTATCTCTAAGTCAAGTGAAACCTTCATGCATGTATCTAGGCAGAGTTCTGTGCTTTTAAAATCGTTAAAAATGGGAAATTTTCTACTACGACAATCAGAATTCTTCATTTGCATTTAGTGCCGCAAAAAAATATATATATTTTCTTGGTGTATCACGAACAGATCCTCCACCATCCGCATTCAAATTAGTGTGCGGATAATAAATCCATGTATTAGAAAAGTGAATAATCACAAACAAAGGCTTCCGAGTGTAAGAGAAATAAATCCCAGATGATACTAACAGTACTATAATGAGCTTAACGTCCCTCAACAGAAACAGATTCAACAGTCGTAATGTAGAACGAATGTTTCGTGCAAAGCGGTAAATTTACACCACTCAGAAAAAAGTGCTTGAGCTTCCATCGACTCGATCAATCCAGGACTCCGTAGACATCTTTTAGCAACCAACAGCCTACCCATCCCCAAGAATAATACTTACAACCCAAAACCTGCATACATGGCTGATGGGATCATGCATTTTTGGAGAAAATAGGGAGACGCATGTTCAGCACTAGCTGCTTCCATGCTGCATAAAACGCACTACCCCTTATGCTGGACTACTCACATGTCACTACACTAAAAGCTGAAAGCAAAAATGCAAGTTCAATACTACATGTACTTGGTTGTTTCGTCTTAGGAGTGATGTGAAACCTGCAGTGAAAGTTTTGACAACTTCGCGTTGAATCATCCAAAAAAACAAACAATGCCATTGCTTCAGCCTAAGTTCAAACCTCATCTACATACACAGTTTCCTGAGTGAAGAGACCACCGAAAATGGAGTTTGTCTGTGGCTTGGATGCAGGGGGAGGAGGAGGAGAAGTTGCCAAAACAGGATCTCGTTGCTTCTTCTTTGGTGGTGGTGCAGGCTTGTTTGGTTGTGGCTTGCTGCTACCAGTCGGTGTAGCTTTAGCTTTGTTTGTTGCCATTGCCGGGAAAGATGGGATGGAAAATGTGGGCAGAGAGAGTGGCTTGTCTCCTCCCTTTGCTTTTGCAAATAGTTTCTGCGTCCCTGGCAATTCTTTAATCTTTGAAGCCAAGCTCTCCACCGATGCAGCAGCAGCTGCTGCTTGTGCCTGAGCTTTCTCAGCTGCAGAGGCTGCCTTGGCCTCTGCAGCTGCCAGCTGCTTTGCCTCTGCCTCCAGCTGAGCTGCTAATTGTGTAGCTTTACGAGCCTCTTCCACTGCTGCACGTGCTTCTGCATCCGCCCTCTCTCGTGCTGCTTTCTCTCTTGCTTCTTCCTCTGCCTTGGCCTTGGCAGCTGCAATAGCTTCACGTCTAACATCCACTGGAATTGAGCTGTAGACATGTATACAAGCATATATATGAAACTGGACGAAATGTGGCAATTTCAAGAACAGCTCAACTCTGTATCTATCAAGATGACCATGCAAAACTAATCCCACCATCGAACCAATGATGGAGACCTCAACCCAGGTGATCTATAGTTTGAACATTTTTCCCTTTTATGAGTCTAAAGTAAAGCATCTGAAGAATGTTTATTGTGGGGCTAAAACTGAGTAGTGAGCATAGTGGTCAGCAACTCCATCTGGTATGCTAAGCTACTTCTAGACATGATTCATACTGAGTTTTTACATTGGCTCCCTCCTTTGCTCCACCTTCCCCTCCTCCCCAACACGTTTTACAAGTGCACTTTTGCTAGAATGCCAAATAACAACCTCATAGAGACTCAAATGCTAGGAATCAAGTGATGGAATCTCTAATGATATACATGCTCATGGGCCAGGAACATGCCTCATGCAAAAACAACTAAATTGCATGTAGAGGCATATTGCTGAAACAGTTATAAATAGCCACACCTTGCACTAAGTCCATTTAAGGCCCAAGAAAGTAACTTTAAGGAGCATTAGAGCAGCATGAGCAAATCTTCAATATCAAGGAGATAGAGATGATGTAAAGCTGTTCAAGTTTTACCTTAAAAGTTCACTTAAGGGAACATCTGCTGCTGAAGCACTCGTGAAAGCTTCAACCACCTGCAAAGCAAGAAAATTGAAATATCGCAACAAAAGTAAGAAATAAACAGACACAAAATACATGTTCCAAAATACCTTATTCTCTGCCAGTGTGGAGTTGACCACAATCTCTGCAACAATAGATGCTACTTGACCCTTAGCAATCTGTATATAACAACAAACTGACAATTAAGTTACATGCAGATAGCCTCTTTGGAAATGGATTCAAGTGGAAACGTATTGACCTTGGTACTCTGATCTAATGAGGCTGGACCTCCCTCCTTGGCCAAGACAATGTTCTGCAAGGCTGAAGAAGCATCATCCATGCCATCTGTAAGGCTTGTCTTAACCAGGGTATAGCATAAATCAGAGTCAACAATTTGATCGAGGAGCTCTTTGATGGACACAGCAACTGGTTTGCTAAAGATGTCTGAGAAGAAAGAAGCCAAGCCGAATAGTGGATTCTCATCACCGGCACCTGTCCCAGGTTCATATACAACTACAAGGTTTGCAATATTTGCCAGCTTTGCGGCTTCCACAACATTAGATGCATCTTCAAATGAAACCTTAGACTTGGGTCCATCTTCTGAAGCTCCAATTGTGACAACCACTTTTGCAGCACTACCAATGGCCTTAGCTATGGATTCCACACCCTTGAAGTCAAATTCAACAACATTGAGTCGCTTTGCTTCTTCTCTTGATACGACCTGTTTTGACACAGATTGTTTTACAAAGTGCTAGATCTTGTATTATCAAAGATTTCAAACCTACATGCACACATTCAAGCTATCTTAGCCCTCATCAAATCCACCAGTGAACATGTGCCATCGGACCACCACCACCATAAAAACTAACCATGATGATAGTGGTATAAGAAGATGCCTGCAGACTGGACCACATGATCCTATGATCTTACTGAAACAGAACTCAGTAGGAAACCGAAGGGAAAGCGAGAGAAAGATGGGGAGATTCGCTTTAGATTTGCAGAGTGTACTTGATGCAATAATTCCCACCTTACACGTATAGATCCTACTTCGTCCTTGGAGGAACCACTCTCCAGGAAGAATGTACATTCCTACATATGATGTGCAGCTCATTCTGCCACCTTTAACACTACAAACAGTTATGAGATATGATTGTATCTAGATGTATTAGCATCCAAACTTGCCAACAAATATAAACTTGGCCTATGATCATGATACCAGACCACTAGCAGTTCTGAAGGTACTAAGCATCTGCTCCTGCACTACAAAGCAGACTACATACCAATTACATCGTAAAGGAGGCTCTTAACACTAACAACGGGGACCAGGATTGCAACACCAAACAATGGATTTCACAGGAAAATATATAGCAACAAAGATAGATATTTGGGGCATGAATGCCATAATGGTTATTTTACTACCTCGAGTTTCCACGTGGAAGATCAAATAATCCAATCGGGTACAAATGGAAGTATTATAACCCTCCCAGTGAAGGGTCATCAAATTTTGGTAGCATCCAAATAAGAAGCTACTCATTGCCTTTCAGATAAAAACCTCTACATTCAATTCTAAAGATAAGCCCTACCTACCATAGGATCATGATCCCTGTCCAAACCAAATAACAAATTTCAACGGTTGTGCTTATGATTTTGCCTAAACTCGTGATCATCATCCAAAGCATAGAAATCACCTTCAACTCTCAACACAAAACACGAGGTGCCTTCACAAATTCCATCAAAGAAACCACAAACATACTCCAGGACAAAGTGCAGCGTCACAATGCAAGGCAAACCAATAGAGGAGGATATACAAGAGCATACTCCATATTGAGTGGCAAACTCTGCAAGCTGCTGTGCAACAAAGAGGTCTCGCACGCCCGCTCGAACATTATAACCCTCACGCAATAGCTTCTGCACAATCCGGGCTCCAATCTGGCCAGTGGCTCCTGCTACAAACACGGTCTTTGGATCTTGCCGCCTTGGCAAGCTGAAAGAAATCTCCTTGGGCGCAACAGGTACAAGTGCTCCACTGACTGTGCCGACAGCAGCACCGCTTTTTTTCGCGAAGGATTTGAAAATTTGGGTTCCAAAGTTGCCAGAGAAAGGCTTCTCCTCCTCATCTTCGTCGTCCTCAGGATCAGCTACCTTTGGGGGTCCTCCGAATCGAAAGAGTCTTGTGCCAGGCCGTGTGGGTTCAGCTGGCTCCTCAGAAGGGACATCATCTTGCTTCTTACCGAACCTGAAAATGCGGGTGCCCTTCCTTGCCTCTTGAGCCATCACGGTGATCAAATGGCGACTGCTGGTAGTTCTCTGCCCGCGCAGTAACAGATCAACAGGGAGATGAGAGGACGACGAACCACAAAAGCAGCTACTCTTGCCGGCAGAGATACCTTCGGCTTTCATCTGCAATGCATGGCCGCTGCTGCTGCTGCTACAAATGCCCGTCATCTGACATGCAGCCATAGCTGAGTTCAAACAAGCAAGAACCGGAAGAGCTGTAGCCTGTGGAGAAGATGCAAACCGCAGCGGTTCAGATAACGATCTATATCAGCAGCATACGGGCAGTAGAAGAGGTCCTCAGCTTAGCTAGCTTCTGCAAGCATGATGACCCCTTCGCCAATGTTACTGCTGCACATTTCTCTGATCGCGAGATATCGCGGGTATATGATCGGGAACCCCATTCACTTTGGCATGGCAGCGCCCCATTGGAGCTCTTGCTAGTCCACTTGTACACATTTGAGGATAAGGATTTCTTGCAGCTACACACAAAAGTCAAGTGCGCATCTTAACGTAAACGCTCTAGGATAGGTTCTTCCACGAAGCACTTCTGCTCAAATACTATCGCCTCTGTCCATAGCAGCAGTCCTAGTAGTGTTCTGTTTTCAGCGCATGTTCATTGGTTTTATCATAGTAGACGTAGTGATTGTTGATAGTATTCGATACCCAACGGATGTTCCATGCGGATTCAAACATACTAATCCTGTCAGCTTTAAAATGAGTCCATATAGAAGATATAGAAGAAGAGCGAGCATACTTTCACCATATGTATAAGGATCATCCATAATAATGTCGTCATAAGGTGTATTTTAAGCTTTTTTGTAAATTCAAGTTCAAATCTATTGGAAAGTAATCTATAAGGATGAATTTCTATTGCAATGAGAAATATTTGTAGGTGAAATAAGGAGGAACAAAAAAGATTCTAAAACGAAAGATATCTTGGAGATAATCATAGATATTTTCACGAGAATGATCAAGATATTCTCTTCTTTGAGGTTGATCTTGAAAATCTCTCTCATAAACTAGAATGGAACTATGTTGATGTGCAATACATTGTGTGCTCATATACTTACTTGTAATTTGTTAGATTTACGAAGAGTAAACATCTACCTAGTTGCAATCGGAGGCAGGATGCATGCAATACATTGTGTGCTCATATACTTGTAATTTGTTAAATTTACGAAGAGTACACATCTATCTAGTTGCAATCGGAGGCAGGATGCAAATGAGATGTATAGATGACTTGTCAAGCTCTTTGTATTCAACTACCAATTTTATGGGCGATAAGATCTACGCTATAAAATCTAGCACAATAATATCAAGGCAATCACGATAAAACTATGGTGATCAGAGTTCAGATGATGTGGGAGACTGAAATTACATGCCTGGGACTCACCTCCCAACGAATATATAGCCCTTGGCTTAGTCATCATCTATAGTCCACCATGTGGCACTATTCATATGGCCATCATGATGTTAGACATGGATCCAAAACTGATCATAAATGGCATGTGTGTTACTCTCCTCCCATCATATTTATCCCCTTGCTCCTAAAATGGATAGTATCTAAATTAATCTAGTGTGGACATGTGTCAATCATGCATACTTACTCAACTATCACCTTAGGAACCTTACGATAATCCCAAATCTAAGAACCTTATCAATTCATGCCTCCTTGATGATCTCAATGCCATTGTGCAATCAAACTCCCTGGGAGCTACTATGAGCTCTCTCAGGGGCTTCAAAAACTCCTTCTTTATGAAAGGTTCTCCTTGAATGCCTTCCAGTGGGCTCACATATTTCGAGGATGATGAAAATGTAGAAGCGATCGTTTTCTTTTTGGGTGTGTGAGTGAGTGAGGAAGCATGAATATTGGTACACACAAGAGCAAAGCACAGAGACATGTGATGGATGGAAGAGATCTCTATAGATAGATTATCAATTATATGAAAATGAGTGATGTGAGAGGTATAAGTGAATCCCTAGGTACAAAGTACCACCACTTATGAGTATATCATGTATCTTTGGTTAGATCCGGAAAAAAACTATAGCCGGCACTAGAGTAAAAGTGCCCATGGATAGGGAAACCATTCACATCAAAGCTACTCGAGGGACACATAAGTGTAACAAACCCCCTGGAGCAAATGATGTGAAGACAACCAAAGAGTGATAGATTATCCCCCACAAGGTAATAAGCCTAAAGCTTTGCAAAAAGCTTCAAAATTTTCCCAAGGATGAGCTTTGATGAATATGTACACCACATTATCTTGTGTAGGTATATATACCAAATCAATATCTCTAGCATGTATGAATCTCAATGTGCTTTGTGCATGTATGAAACGCCATATTTCTTGCAACCGCCAATGCACTCTAACTATCAGTGGGAACATGTTGTTGACAAAATACTTCCAATAGTGATTTCTTAGATTGTCATGTATATAAGAGCTCCAAACCTTTGTAACACTCAAGAAGAGTCTTCTTGTAGTGACCCAGGAGTATCCAACCCAAAATAGACAAAAGAAATCCTTACATTGGTATCAAAAAGCACATTGTAAAGAAATCACAAATTTCTCCAAGGCAGGAAATCGTGATTCTCTCCAAAATGATATAAAAGCCACAAATGTGAAGGATTTCATGCCATTTGCACTTGTATCTTTTGCAGTAATGAGAAGAGAAGCCCCATTGGTTGTGATACATGTGTCATCTCTTGTGTCTTTTATCTTCTTCATGCTTAATGGAAGTGTTGTTGTGTTACTTGGTTCATTGTGAATCTGTGGATGATGGTTCTACTTGATTGTGAAGTCCTCGAGGAGTAATCTCTGTCATATGCATCTTCTATAATCACTTTAGTGAAGCTTTTCGAACACAAATCTCTCTCACCTATCTATACACTTGAGTATTCCTAATTCTAGGTCCATATTTGAAATCTACCTGAAAAATGGTATGGAAAAGTCATTTGAATCACTTGATTTGGTGCTTGTATGAGGGAGATATGGTCATTTAAAGTTTCCAGCTTACATGTTTGCAGAAAGTCGTGTTGGTCAGAAAGTCAACTTCTAATAGTTCCATTTTACTTCATCATGATTACTTCTTGTGGATCTTCATACAAGTATGTTTGCTTGCATTCTTTGAGCACGATTAATGTGTGGTTTGTGAAGCACTAGTCTCTAAGCACTAATCGGATTACTTGTTCTTGGATTGACAAATTAAAAAGAGAATCCCTTTCCCACTTCTTTGTCATCAAGTCCCTACTATTGTGATGTGATAGAGACTTGTTGGAAGGTCAAGGTAAGGTACACAACATATATGTCTTTTTTGGCACCATTGTCGGGGACGAGTTACCTAGATTGGAGGTGTCAAAACCACAAGTAAGTAGCACTTTCCTCTTTACATTAAGACAAGAAAGACTATGGGAGCTGCAAGGGTGATGGAAGGTCAAGCCAGGTATGTACTTTTCATTTGATGCATGGAAGATCAAGTGTGTGTGGCCGTTGTGAAGTTTTTAGTCACATTGAGGTGAAGGGATGGCCATGTGGGAGTCAAACACACTCAAAATGGTTACCGCTTGCTCATTGTTTTGAACTTTGCAATTTCTTTTGATTAAGTCCTTTTTTGCCTCAATTAGGAGGACTTTTGAGAATAGTGATAGGAGGAATAGTTGTTTTCCTTGATCCTAACTAACCTTTGGAAGCACAAAAACATTTCTTTGCTTTTGACCATTTCCTTCAAAAAGTCACGACTTTTTGTCAAGAAACTGTGATTTTTTATGTTTTGTAATTTTAAAAGCCAAAAAATAATAAAAATCAACAAAAATGGATAAATTAAAATAAAAATATATTCAAAACAAGGAGGGAAATGATGGAATGAAATGGGAAAGCTCTTGAACAATTAATCTTTTTGGAGATTGCAGGAAACTTTAGAAAATCGTGACTTTATGTGAGTCACATCTCAGAAAAATGTGTTTAATTGAGAGGGCTAATTGAGAAAGAACTTGATAATTATGAAGTCTAAGAAATCCCTTGAGATGAAAGGATCAAATGGGCTAGAGTGAAAGTGCAAGAAAGCAAGTGGAAGGGATTAAAGTTGGTACAGGAACTCCTAGAAAATCGCAATTCTCTGCTTGAACATCATGACTCTCTGCTTTCTTTGGATTGTTGGTTCAAATTTCATGTCCTTGAGATTTAGTGAGAAGAGTTGGTTCAGATTTTTGTGGATCTTTGAGATCTAGGGAGAAAATTGGTCACACATTTTTGGGAGGCAAGAGAATCGCGACTTTCTTCAAGAAATTTGCGACTCTCTCCAAGAAAATCGCGATTCTCTCCATGTCTAGAAAAGGCGACTCTCTCCAGTTGAAAAAATTGTGATATGAGAAAATTGCAAATTTCTCCAAGAGATTCGTGAATCTCTCAAAGAAAATCGTGAATTGGTGACATCAAGAAAATCACAAATCTGTGGAAGACAATCGTGAATTTCTCCAGGCTATAAAACGTAAGGCATTTCAGGACTTTGTCATATTTTGAGTGAGTGAGTAAGCAAGACTGCGACTTTCTGCACTCTTGAGTGTACCCCTACCTAGTTGATTTTTCAAGCAAGTAGAGCATCCAAGAGGCTCCAGGTAACACTCCTAAACTTTTCTTCATTGGTTTGATCCTCATTGCTTGGAAAATATTGAGTATGATAAGTAATCAAAAAATCGCGATATTTTGATTTTGTTTGGTGGAGGGCACAAAATCACTTGCATATCACTTTAGCATTAGGAGAATGAGTTAACTAGAAAAGGCACCTCCTTGGGCATAGTTTAGAGTCTGAAAATTTTTGGTATCAGTCTTCCCCAGAGAATTGTGATTCTCTGGGTTGACTTGAGGGAGAGAATCATGAGGTGCTGACTCAGCAATTTAATTAATAAAATAATAAATTCAGCAGATTGAGAAAGTCACAAATTTCTCTGAGTAGCCACCAAAAAAATATACACAAAATTAAAGTCCAAAAAATCAGGTTGTCTAGTTAGAACATCATGATTCTCTTGAGGGATCTTCAAAGAATCGGGGTACCTGACTAGAAAATCACGATTTTCTCCACAAAATAAATAAGAGCAAAGAAAATTGTGAATCTCTTATGGGTGAGAAAATCACAATTATCTTTGAGGAAATCGTGAATTTCTTGCTGATAAGAGAGAAAGTCGTGCATATCTTCGAGGAAATCGCGACTAGCTGCTAGATGACCTAAGGCAGAAAATTGCGATTCTCTGCCAATAAATCGTGATTCTCTGACCCCTTAACCAAAATCTCAAGAAAACTGAAAGACATTGACTGAGATCCAGAATTTCAAGCGATTCCGTGTACTGCTGATACACAAAAACTGTGTTTTTTTGAGATCGAACTGTCACGTCATAGTGTGACAGTGTTCAAGCAGAAGTGCTGCTTGTAGTGCTTTGCAGTGTTGTGAATTGTTGCAGAAATGGCAAACGTAGATGGAATGAGTCAGCTTATGAGCGATAAGCTAGACAAGAACAACTTCCATGCTTGGAGATTCAAAATGACGAATTTCTTGATGGGAAAAGGCTACTGGAAGTACATCGAAGGAGAGAATGAAAATGCTCCGCAGTTACCAGAAAGGAATCGGATTGCAGACCAGTTAAGAGCATATGAGGAATGGAATCAAGGAGCATGAAAGGTAATGTATTGGCTATCTGTTGGCATACAGGATAGCATGATTGGACACATACAAGATGCCAAGACTCCAAAAGCGGCTTGGAAGAGTTTGGTCACTTTGTATGAGACTAATATAAAGGCACAGAAATTGCAACTCAAGAACGAGCTGCATACACTGGAAAAGAAGAGCATGTCGGTAAGTAACTACACTCTAAAATCAAAAGCATATGTGAGTCACTTGCATCTATTGGCGTGAATGTAGATGATGATGATAAGGTGGAAGTGTGCCTTCATGGTTTAGGAGCTGCATATAAGTAGTTCAAAACTTCCATACAGACCAAGGAAAATATTCCGAATTTTGTTGATCTGGTATCTATGCTGATTATTGAAGAAAAGAATCTTGGTGAGGATTCAAACTCCCAAGGAAAGCCCAGTTCAGAGTAGGTATTCTACTCTCGCAGAGGAAGAGGCAGAGGTAGAGGTTTTGGAAGTGGAAGAGGAAATAGTAACCAAGGCCAAGGTCAACAACAGAATCATGCAGGAGGAAGAGGACAATTTCGAGGTAGGGGGAGCCAAAGAGTTCGCAAAAATTTCCAAAGAAATGATTCAGGTAATGATAGTAAAGGATGCTGGAATTGTGGTAAACCTGGACACTTTGAACGTGATTGCAGGTTGAAGAATGAAAATAACAGAAGGCAGCAAAACAACTATGCATCCATAAGTGCAGATGATTCTGAGAAGTTGTTTATGGTTCAACATCACATGATGAATACGATGTCTGCTGGTGTTTCAAAATCGAATGATAATGTCTGGTATGTTGATTCAGGTGCTTCAAATCACATGACCAGTCATGCAGAATGGTTTAGTAGTTTGTAGAAAATGCCAGTTTCTGGATATGTTGAAATAGGTGATGATACATTGCATCCTATTGAGCATACAGGAAACATAGCATTGTCTATGGAGGACGGGAAGGTAAAACATCTTGTTGATGTGTTGCATGTTCCAAATATAACAAAGAATCTGGTTTCTGTTGGACAAATGGTTGACCAGGGATTACAAGTTAGGTTCAATGCTGATGGATTATATGTAGAAGAGTACAAGTAGGATGGACGATTGGTTGCCAAAGGAAACAAAGTGGGTAGGATGTTCACCTTAAATGTGAAGATTCCTCAAATGAATGCAGCCATGTTTGCAAAAGGTGCAGGAGTTATTGTAGATATAGAGATGTGGCACAAACAGATTGGACATGTAAACTTGCAAAGGCTGAAATTGATGCAGTCAAAGGAGATTGTCCATGGACTACCAACTTTCAAAGTTGCAGAAATGCAAAAGGTATGTGCAGCATGTCAATTTGGTAAACAGTCAAGAGCATCATTTCCACATGACAAGCATGTTAGTGAGAATGTACTAGAAGTAGTACATACAAATGTTTGGGGTCCAGCAAAGACCACATCTATGGGCGGTTGCAGGTTTTATGTTACTTTCATTGATGACCATACACGCAAAGTATGGGTATATTTCATGAAAGAGAAGAGCGAGGTGTTCACTCACTTCCAGAATCTTAAAGCTATGGTGGAAAAGCAGACAGGGAAGTACATTTAGACATTAAGATCTGATGGAGGAGGTGAATACATGTCAAATGAGTTCAGCAGTTTTCTAAAAAATCATGGAATTCGGCGTCAGTTTTCATGCAGGTACACACCACAACAGAATGGCATTTCTGAATGCAAAAATAGACATATTGCAGAAATAGCAAGAGCCTTGATGGCTGAGAAGAATATGCCTCATTGTTATTGGGCAGAAGCTGTGCATACTGCTGTATACATCATGAACAGAACTCCAACTGTTGTTGTACATCAAGTTACACCTAAAGAGAAGTTTACAGGTAAAAAGCCAAACTTATCACATCTAAAAGTTTTTTGATGTATTGCATATGTACATGTTCCAGATGAGTTGAGGATGAAGCTTGATCCGAAAGCAGAAAAATGTGTCTTTTTTGGATACTTCCATGAGCAAAAGGGGTACAAATGTTATAACCCACTCACACGACAGGTGAAGGTGAGCAGAGATGTGGTATTTGATGAAATGTCAAGCTTCTATGCAGATGCCAAAGAAGGACTGAATCTTGAACCAAATGACAAAGAAAATGCTGAAAAATCAAGTGCAGAATCTCAAGTTTTGAGTGGACCAGATGCATCACCAAGCAATAGTTCCAACTCAAATCCATGGAGTGGAAGATTGCGTGGAAATTTCAGTCGAGCAAATTCATCAAATACATCCAAGAAAGGTAAAGAAAAGCTTTTTGTTGGTAGTAAAACATGTGCAAGTTTTGAAGATTTTGATGGATATTGAAGTGGTTCAGAAAAGAGTCTTGATGAGGAACTTGGATTGCCCTCTGTGAAGACTCCAGGAGTAAGAAGGGCGCATGCAAATGATACAAGGAGAAGTGACCCCGGACCAAGAAGATTGGGAGGATGTGTAATTCAGTGCAACGATTGACATATGATAGTTACATGGCTTGTCATTGTGCTTACATGACAAAGGTAATACAAGATGCTGAACCTTCTTGTTTTGAAGATGCAATTGGTAATGCAGATTGGGAAAAAGCTATGGATGAGGAGATGGCTGCACTTTATGGAAATGATACATGGAAGCTGGTTCCATTGCCACAAGGAAAGAAACCCATAGGCTGCAAATGGGTTTAGAAGGTAAAGCATAATGCTGATGGTAGCATAAGCAGGTATAAAGCACGATTGGTAGCTAAAGGTTATGCACAGACATATGGCATTGATTATGAGGAAACATTCAGCCTTGTAGCTAAAATGTCTACTGTCAGAACACTTGTTGCATTAGCTACAGCAAAAGGATGGACTTTGCATCAGATGGATGTGAAGAATGCTTTCCTACATTGTGAGTTACAGGAAGAAGTATATATGGACCAACCACAAGGATATGAAGATTCAAAGCATCCATAATATGTTTGCAGGTTGCAAAAGGCTTTGTATGGGCTGAAGCAAGCCCCTCATGCATGGCATGCAAGGATTGTTGATTACTTAACCAACATTGGGTTCTCTATGTGTGATGCAGATCACTCACCATATGCAAGGAAGGTTGATGATGGCATCACTATTGTGGCTATTTATGTTGATAACCTGATTGTAGATGGTGATAATGAAGAAAGCATCAAAGAGGCAAAGAGACTTCTTATGCAGGAATTCGACATGAAAGATCTTGGTGTGCTGTGCTATTTCTTGGGCATTGAGTTTATACATACAGAAACAGGTATATGGATGTCGCAAAGGCAATATGCCTTGAATATGCTGCAAAAGTATGGTATGGCTGAATGTAAGCCAATTTCTATGCCATTCGATCAGAATTTAAAGTTGGATACTACATCAGGTGAAGCATTGGAAAATGCTACTATGTACAGGAAAATTGTGGGAAGTCTTATATATCTCACAATTACAAGGCCTGATCTAAGTTATATTGTTGGACTTCAAAGTCAGTTTATGTAGGTTCCCAAGAAGCCACATTTGGATGCTTTGAGGCACACTCTACGTTATGTAAGTGCTACTTTGGATTATGCATTGTTTTATGAAACTGGTGTAGATTTGTAGGTTCATGGATACACAGATGCAGATTGGGCTGGTAGTACTCCAGATAGAAGATCTACTAGTGGCTTTCTTTTCTCACTTGGAGGTGCAGCTATTACATGGAGCAGTAAGAAGCAACCCACTGTTGCTTTGTCGAGTACAGAGGCTGAGTATAGAGGTGCTGCAATGGCAGCATGTGAGGCATCATGGCTGGAGATGTTACTTGCAGATTTAGGTGTGGAAGTGCAAAAGCCTATCACTATCTATTGTGATAATTTTAGCAGCATATAGTTAGCACGGAACCCTGTTTTCCATGCTAGAACAAAGCATATCAAGGTACATTATCACTTCATCAGAGAGAAGGTATTAGCAGGTGATATTGATCTTGTTTATGTGAGAACAGATGAGCAGGTTGCTGATATTTTCACCAAAGCACTTGGAGCTGAGAAGTTGAAGAAGTTTCGGGAGATGCTTGTATTACAGGATATGACGTTGAGCTTGAGGGGGAGTGTTGAGATATCAAGCTCAACATCTGATGATCCAAGATGACACGTACTAGTTTTTCATTTCTCTGACATGTATAGTGGTCACGCCGGTATATGTCAGGGATACTTCATTGAGCTTTATTAGATTTATCTATCAAGAGTGATGGCACATTTGTTTCTTTCCAGCTCACTCATTTGCGGACATTAGGTTTTTCCTTATGTACTGATCTTTATATATTGTACTTGTTGTATTCTTGTTTTAGGTCATTCTTCTACATTCCTTTTATGTAATAGAAGAAGAAGAAGAAGATCATTCTTCCTTGCCTCAATCTTTGTGTGTGTGCTTCTCCTTGAGAGTGAGAGTGTGTGTGTGAGCTCTCTTCCTTATCTCCTTCCTCGTGACAGAGGTGTCAGGAAGAAATAATAGAGAAAGACATGGAGGACAATATAGAAGACTGAGACCAACTCAAGTGGTGAAAAGCATGAGAAACCAATATGATGGTTCCACTGATCTTTATGATAATGTGGTAGAATTCAAACAAGTGCTCAAAGCCGAGGAGGTAGAAGACTTTTTCACTTAATACCAAGCTTTTGGGTTAACTTTAAAAGACTCAGCTAGCAAATGGTTTCAACCCCTTGCTATGGAAACCTTTAATGAGATTGAAGCCTTCTTCTTAGAATTCATTGCAGAATTTTCTAAGAGAGCGATTAAACATGACATTTCCACCTTGATACACACATTCAAACAAAATCCTAAGGAATCAATCAGGTTAGCAGCTAGAAGCTTCAAGCAATACATAGACAGATGTACTCCTCAAGAAAAACCTTCTATGCAAAAGAGGATATCATTGTTCACTGAAGGCTTATACAATGCACAATAAAGAACCCTAGTTTATTGTAGAAGGTGCACAACTCTAGATGAGTGCATAAGGGAAGCCGTAGACATTGAGGACAATAGAGGAGAAGATCTAGTGGAAGGAGAGGGACCAACAACATCTTCATCTAGATAGCCCACACTGAAGAACTAGCTCAAGCCATAGCAAAACATTTGGGAATGGGGATCCAACAGACCAACATACAAAGAAATCAGAACCCTAGATATATTAACTGTGGGGAAAATCACCACACCCATCTCTACACCAAACCAAGGAGACACTTTCAGGGGAAAAGAGAGTTTCTACACTCAAGAGAGGCAATGGAACAATATTGTAGGACAAACACACCCACCATTGGGGAGGGCAAGAGCATTCCAAGGTCATTACCCAGTAAGAGACATGGCCAATCAAGAAAGTCCACAACCAGTTTTAGGTCAATAACCACCTTTACCTACCAATGTAGTGCCAATTAAATATATACCTTTGGAAGAAAAATTGGAAAGGGCAATAATACCCTCAACACCAATGTATTATGAGTATTCAGAAGATAGAGGTTCTATATCCTACCCAGAGGAATGTCAGGAAGAACAGAGGTGGGCCAACAAAGAAAATCAATGTTTTGCCTACCAAAACAGTAAATGAAATTATCACTTAGATCCTACAACTTTCATGTTTGTAGCAAACAAGTTCATGCCCCAACAAAGAATATTGAGTAACCAGTACCCTAGGAACTTTTAGAGGGGAACTTGCTAAAGGTGTGGGGGAGATCACTTTATAAGAGATTGTCCTCAACCTCCTATATTGAAAGTGGAAGTGTATTGCAAAGATTGTGGCAAAGATCATCTCATAAAGGATTGTCCAAGTAACCCTAACAAACCTAGCACAAGTACGACCCCATTAAAAGCTGTGAATATGGTGGCATCAAACATCCAAACTAGTGGTGAGTCCATCATACCAAGTGATGATGAGCTAGAAGAGAGAGTACAAGTTCAAGTGATAACTAGGGATGAGGCCAGAAGAAACCTTGAGAAGACTTTGATGGAAGAAAGTTCAGAAGAAAGGGTGGATAAAAGTAAGAAGAAATCATGGAGAAAAAGGAAGGAAAGAGCTAAAGCACGAGAGCAAAAACGGGATCCAAAAGGGATTGAGAGGAAAGAAAAGGAGGGATCAGTTTTGGCAGAACCATTGTCCAAGCAAATGAGGACTTTGCTGAAAGAATATCAGGGAACCCTCAAAGAAATTCCACAACAACAAGAAGAGGAAGAATACCCAATGCTAGAGGAAGAAAAGAGAAGATTTCCTTTGTGCAAGCAATTGATAGAAATTGCTCAGCAATTATTGGAAAAAGATCAGGCCTTGAGAGAAACCAGAATGATAGATGAACAGTTACAGAAATGCATGGATCAAGTTGTTTGGAATGACTTGAGAGAACAAAAGATTAAAGAGTACAAAGAGGAGAAGTCCCCTCTAGGGGAAGTAGGAGATAAGATACTACAAGATGAGGAGGAAAAGAGCGTGAAGTGTATAAGCTTGAGATTACATGGCCAAAATTCCATAATGAAAGCTACAGAGTGTCAAGATATAGAGGTGACTTGTAAAATATCATGGGATCAATGGGGGATATTATGAGGGGGAAGAAGGGAACGCCACCATCATGTTGGAATTCCAAGGCCACAAAGTGCAAGACATCTTAGACATTGGATTTGGAGTGTCCATTGTAACCAAGGAGATATGGAGAAATGGGGAAACCCAAAAATGAAACCTTCCAAGCTGAAACTTCAGTTAGCTGATGGTCATTTGGAGCAGCCCATTGGATTGCTAGAACAGGTGGATTTGAAGACATCTAGAATCAAATTCCAACACACTCTAGCTGTAGTAGATTTTCTTAATTTGACCACATATGATGTCATATTAGGAAGACCATTTCTTAGAGAACTACGAGTGGTGCAAGATTGGGGAACTGACCATATCTCCTTGCAACATGAAGATAATGTAACCAAGGTGAACCTAAAGAATGGCACTTATCATGAAATCTCTGCCAGAGATTGGAGAAAGTGCATCCCCAGAAAACCACCTCAATAGATTCTAGCTCATTCGGAGAAGTGGATTATGAGGAGTCTACCCAGATATGGATGTGTAAACCAAAGAAGGGAGGGATGTATAAACTGAACAAAGAAGAATGCATACTAGAGAGAATCATAGAGGACTCTAGTTATCTACCAAAGTGGTTTGAGGAGGAGGATTTTGAGCCCTATGGGTAGAATCAAATTTTGTCAACCCTAGAAGTAGCAGTCAATGAACAGAGCCTATCCCAGATCTGTGATTCAGAAGGGTATGACCTAATAACATTCAACATGGACCAAGTAGTATCAGACACAAGGATTTGTAATAATAAGAGTACCTCTAGCACACTTAAGGACAAAAAGAATGAAGAGCAAGTAGATACCCAAATTGATGTCCGAGAACATTTCAAGAGATATGAAGTGGAGGAAAGGAAAGTCATATTCCAAAAACCCCAAAGAGAATGGAGAAAAGATCAATCTTATGACAACAAGGAACAAGTGAAACAAGTGATAGTCACAGTGGAAGAGGGGGAGGAGACAAAGATAGTCATGGCCAATGATATTCAACCAAAAGAAGAAGAACAGTTGGTAGTTTTAGTTAGAGAATTTAGATAAGTGTTTGCATGGAGCTACAAGGATCTCAAGGGGGTTGACCCAAGCAATTGTATGCATAGAATACCCATTGCCCCAGATTCAAAACCCTCCAAGCAAAGACACTACACCTACAATGATGTTTATGCTTCCAAAATCAAAGAAGAAATTGATAAACTGCTATTAGTAGGGTTTATCTATGAGATAGAGCACACTGAGTGGATATCTCCTATAGTGGTTGTCCCTAAGAAAAATGGCAAACTCGGGGTTTGTATCAACCTCAAGAAGCTCAATGCTACCACTATTAGAGAAAATTATCCATTGCCAATTACTGACCATTTGTTGGAAAGAGTAGCCGAAAAAGAGGTGTATAGTTTTCTTGATGGTTTCTCTAGATACAATCAAGTGGCTATGGCCCCAGAAGACCAACACAAAACTGCTTTTGCCACTGAGTGGGGAGTGTTTGCATTTAGGGTTATGCCATTTGGCTTGACAAATGCACGAGCTACTTTTCAAAGGCTTATGTGTCATGTATTCAAAGATCTTTTGAGAACAACTATTGAAGTTTATGTGGAAGACTTGTGTGCTTTCTCTTGCAAAAGATTTGCTCACCTTGGAGAACTTAGAAAAATCTTTGAAAAGTGTAGACTTTATAGAGTTTGCCTAAACCCTAAAAAGTGTATCTTCTTTGTTAGGCAACGAAAGATACTTGGCCATATTGTTTCCAAGAATGGTATCTCCATTGCTGAGGAAAAGACGGGGATAATATCTGAAATGCCTAGACCCACAAATGTGAAGGAATTGCAAGCCTTCATGGGGCATTGTGGATACTACAGGAGGTTTGTCCACAATTATGCAATGATTGCTAGACCCTTATATGCCTTGATTACCAAATTTGAATGGACAGAAGAGTGTGAAGAGGCTTTTAAGAAACTGAAGTATTGGTTGATCTTAGCACCCATCTTGAAACCTCCCAATTGGGAGAAAATTTTCCATGTCCATGTGGATGTTGATATATTTAGGTAGTGATATGTGTGAACACACTAGGACTGCCGGGGCATTTTTTTCCCTCTTTAGGAGGTTTTTTTCCCCCGGCTTGTATATACGCCCATTGCCCTAATGGGCTACTTATCTTTGTACATTCTCTAGTAATATATTCAGTATTGTGTGTTTGTGCTCCAAGCTTCTTCTTCTTCCTTGTGCTATTCGCGTGCTTCCGCAGACGTCTAACTCCAACAATTGGTATCAGAGCAGGTCGTCACTTCATCTAGGGCGCCATCGACACTCCTCCGTTTGCAGTCTCAGATTCACACGAAATTTGGTGAGCATACTCAGGGTGTTTCAGAGATCCAAACGGCTTCGCTTTGTGGCACCGAAATCGCGATCTGAGCTCGTTTCGGCCTCCGAACGCACTATCGTAGCGCTTGTGTAGGCTATTTCATCTTTTTGTGCCAAAGGTATATACCAGTTTCTGTTCGCCAGTTTAAGCGTCTCAAAGTCTGCTACAGGTCTAGCAGAATTCGTCTGGGCAGTTCCGTTCAACTTTTTGAGATACAGTCAATTTTCTGCATCAAAGTATTTTAGTCACCGGTCATGGCTGAAAGCAGTGATGTATTCCGTATGTTGGCTATTGAGGATAAGTTGGATGGTACCAACTACCCATTATGGGCTTATATGATGCAACCTGTATTGGTTGCAAAAGGATTGTGGAACATTGTGCAGGGTGTTGAAAGACGTCCTGTTATACCTGTAACGATAGGTACTGCAAATACAGGCGCTAGAGCTGATGAAGATGGTGTCGAAGATGATATTCCGCAGATTCCTGTTCGTGCTGCTGTTTCTGCTACACCTACTGCAGAGCAGATTTGCTGGGATGGCAGAGATGCCCAAGCACATGCATTGATAGCTTTGTCTGTCAAACGTGCCATTATTCCTCACCTTCGCTCTTGCAGAATAGCTAAGGATGCTTGGGATACACTTACCACATTGTACCAAGCTAGGAATGAGGCTCGTGCTGCTTACCTCCGAAAACAGTTGGAGAGTGAGCACATGAATGAAGGTGATTCTATGGATAGTTTCCTAACAAAGATCAAAGACTTGAAGGAACACTTGTTTTCTGCTGATGAGGTTATACCAGATAGCTCACTTGTGCAGACCGTTCTGAATGGTCTTCCTGACTCATATCAGAGTTTTGCTTCTACTCTTCGGTTGGTGATGACAGGCAATCCGAATGCGTAGACAGATGAACCAAGCTGAGAGGAACTACACCACAACAGAGAGAGAGGGGTTAGGCATGGTATATGTAGTCAAGAAATTCACGCATTACCTCCTAGCAAACAAGTTCAAGTTCTTTGTAGACCATGAAGCTCTCTTGTATCTAGTGAGCAAGTTGTGTAACACTGGAAGAATTGTCACATGGTTTTTGTTGTGAAGGGCCTAAAGGTGTGGATGATGAACTACATGACACATATCTGTTTAAGGTTGAAGTCGTGCCTACTTGGGCAGAAAATCTTGTTCCAATACTGAGCTTTGGACCTCAATTCTCTAAGACGGACATAATTCAAGCCCTAGGCCAAACCAAAAACTACATCTTGCTCTCATGATATATATACTACATCCATCATTTAGACATAGTTTTAAGATGCATCCTAGAGGAGGAACATAACAGCTACCTGGAAAGGGCACATAATCCACATAACCTAGTCCATGCCACTAAAGCAGAAACCCTAATAAATCTTCACAGATTAGGGGCACATTGGACAGACCAAAAGAAAAGCATACATTACTTTGTCCAACAGTGTAAAGCTTTCCAAGAAGGAGAAGTAGCAGAAAAGGCAACTATGTTTTGGATAAACAAAAATCCAGTTTGGGGAGAAGAGATCATCAAACAATTGAAAAGACAAAACCCTCAAGTGAAACAGAATTTTTCATGAGAAGGTAATGAATTTGGAATGCACAAACTATTCATTGATAGGGGAACAATTGTATGATAGGGGTAAAGATGGATAATTAAGGTTGTGTGTTCTAGAAGAGGAATATGTGAGGATGTTACAATTAGCACATGCAGGTGCGGCATCAGGACACTTTTTAGCAGAGAGAACTACCAAGCTAATCATTTATGCTGGATTTTGGTGGCCAACACTACATAAAGATGCAAAGATATTTGTGTAGAGATGTGACATTTGCCAAAGAACAAAGAATCCCATAAGAAAGGACGATATGCAAGGAAGAACAATAATAAGTTTTAGAGCTTTTGTCAAGTGGGGCATAGATTTTATTGGACCTATTTCACCACCTTCTAGAAGCACACATGCAAAATGTTGGAGTTAGACATCTACGGAAGCACGCAAAAAGCAGAAGGAAGAAGAAGAAGCTTGGAGCTCAACACACAATACTGAATGTATTACCACTAGAATGTACAAAGATAAGTAGCCCATTAGGGCAATAGGCATATATACAAGTCGTGGGAAAAAAGACCTTCTAAAGAGGGAAAAAAGTGCCCCGACGGTCCTAGAGTGTTCACACACATCACTACCTAAATATATCAACAAATACCCCCTAGGAGTGATGCGCTGAACAAGTAGCTGGCACTCATGTATAAGGAAGTGCCGAGCTATGTGGAAATCACTCCACAAAAGGAACTAAGCCCAAAGCTTTGTGGAAAGCTTCAAATCTCCCTAGGTAGAGCCTTCATGAAAAGGTATGTAATGTTCTCCTTCGTGGGCACATATGCCAAGCTTATCTCCCCAGCAGAGAACCTCTCCCTGACATAATGATAATGCACCTCAATGTGCTTAGTGCGATCATGGAACAGAGGGTTCCTCTCAACTCCCAATGCACTCTGACTATCAGTGAAGATGGTGGTGGCAGAAGACTGACCAACACCCAAATCAGCCATAAAGCATCTAAGCCACACACACAAAACAATCGCTCTGAAAGCTTCCCTATGCTCAGGCTCACAACTAGAAGTGGCCACAGTAGGCTGCTTCTTGCTCAACCAAAATATACATGAGCTACCAAGCATGAAGTAAAAGCCACCAGTGGACACATGAGTGTCATAGCAACCAGCCCAGTCTAAGTCAGAAAAAGCATGCAAATCTGGCGGTACTGATCCCCCCTTGGGATAAAACAACCCAAGTAGCCGAATACTACTCAAATAGTGAAAGATGTGCTTAATTGCCTACCAATGCTTCACACCTGGGCAATGCATAAACCTGCTCATCTGTGAGGCAACAAATCGAATATGTGGTCGAGTAATGCATAAGTAAATCAGGCATCCAACAGCCTACTGATAGAGGACAGCATCAAATGCATCTCCAGCATCATGAAGACTCAATCGTAAACCAGTCTCCATAGGAATGGCAATAGGCTTACAGTCTTCAAGGCAAAAATGCTGCAATAATGTGTCAACATATTTCATTTGACACAAAGCCATTCCACCATCAACTTGCATAAATTGAATGCCCATATAGTGATGCAAATGCCCCAAATCAAACATCTCAAATGAGGCATGCAAATCAGCCTTAAAATCAGAAATATGCTTCTCAATAGGACCAATGAGCAACATGTCATCAACATAGACAACAATGATCAGAAGCACATCTAAGCATGCTTAACATATAATGTGCTTTCAGTTGGATTGTTCTCAAAACCATGTGCAATCAGATAGGCATGTATCTTCTCATACCAAGCACATGGTGCTTGTTTTAAACCATATAATGCCTTCTTTAACCTGCATACCTGGTTTTCATGCCCTTTCTGCACAAAGCCACGGGGTTGAAAAACATACACTTCTTCATGCAAGTCACCATTCAGAAATGTAGTTTTAATATCCAACTGATGTACAATCCAACCATGATGAGCTGCAAGTGCACAGATGCTCCGAAAAGTACTCATATGACATGTAGGTGCAAAGGTCTCATCAAAACCAATGCCTCTTTCCTGTGCATAACCCTTTGCAACAAGCCTAGCCTTATACCTGTCAACTGTTCCATTCGACTTATGCTTTAGCTTGTAAACCCACTTAGTGCCAATGGCCTTCTTTCCAGGAGGCAAGTCACATAAATACCAAGTACCATTCTTTATTATAGCATCATATTCAGATTGCATAACAGCCATCCGATTTTCTAAATTTTGTGCTTCATCAAATGAAACAGGCTCATTCTCATCACAGAGACTAGACGCAGCCATAGCATAGCAATCTGATGCAAAAGAGGCAGTATGAGAGCTTGATCGAGTATGATATGACAGAGGTGCATCTAATTTGCTATCACGCAAAGTCTGCGCCAGCCATTTTGGCATAGTTTTTGCCTCCTCAATATCAGCTCTCTCATCAACAAGTGCATCATGTAAATCTGCATAAGAAATGGGATGATCTGCATCATCACATGAAACCTAGAAAGGCTGAGAAGTTGCCTCATTAGGACTAGCACTCGACTGTCTACCTGTAAAAAGAGGCAGCAAAGTATCATACATGTCTCTGGAGTTAAGAGATGTCTCCTTAGTACATGAAAGCAATGGCTGAATAGCGTCTTCCACAAAAACAACATCACGGCTAACTAGAATGCATTTAGTCTGTGGACGATATAGACGATAGCCTTTACTTTCAAAACTGTACCCAACAAAAATGCATTTTATTGCTTTATCATCCAATTTTATGTGATGTTGGTCAGGCATTAAGGCATATGCCAAACAACCAAAAACACACAGATGAGCAACAGATGGCTTGGGATCA
This sequence comes from Ceratopteris richardii, assembly GCA_020310875.1. NCBI lineage: Eukaryota > Viridiplantae > Streptophyta > Polypodiopsida > Polypodiales > Pteridaceae > Ceratopteris > Ceratopteris richardii. Next base: position 119,770,629 of record CM035424.1, read on the forward strand.
TGCCAAGCCTCATACGGAGTGATAGACTGCAGCGCTTTAGTGGGACACCTATTAAGTGCATATGTTGCACACATGATAGCCTCAAGCCAGAAACTATGTGGTAAAGCCTGACTCTTGACCATACACCTTGCCATCTCCATGAGTGACCTGTTCTTCCGTTCAGCAAATCCATTTTGTTGAGTTGTATACGGCACTGTACACTGGTGTTTTATCCCATGTTCAGTCAGAAATGCATTAAAATCAGAAGACATATATTCCCCCACTCGATCAGAATGGAGGGTGCCCATTTTACATGCTGACAGATTTTCAGCCAAAACCAAAAACTGTTTGAAGCACATGAACACTTCAGAGGTAAGCAACACGAGCCTCATTCCTAGCTTGGTACAATGTGGTAAGTGTATCCCAAGCATCCTTAGCTATTCTGCAAGAGCGAATGTGAGGAATAATGGCACATTTGACAGACAAAGCTATCAATGTATGTGCATGGGCATCTCTGCCATCCCAATGATTTTCTCTTCAGTAGGTGCAGCAAAAACCGCAGCACGAATAGGAGTATGCAGAATATCATCATCTTTGACACCTTCTGCATCAGATTCAGTACCTGTAGTTGTAACAGTTGCAGGTGTGATAGGATGTTTTTCAACACCCTGCACAATGTTCCACAATCCTTTTGCAACCAATACATGTCACATCATATAAGCCCACAATGGGTAGTTGGTACCATCCAACTTATCCTCAACAGCCAACATACAAAATACATCACTGCTTTCAACCATTGTTGGTGACTAAAATACCTTGATGCAAAAAATTGACTATATCTCAAAAAGTTGAACAGAATTGCCCAGATGAATTCTGCTAAACATGTAGCAGACTTTGAGACGCTTATACTAGCCAATCAAAACTGGTATATACCTTTGGCACAAAAAGACAAAATAGCTTGCACAAGCATTGTGATAATGCGTTCGGAGGCCGAAACGAGCTCAGATCACGATTTTGGCCCCACACAGCAAAGCTGTTTTGATCTCGGAAACATGCTGAGTATGCTCACCAAAATTAGTGTGATTGTGAGATTGCAACCAGAGGAGTGTTGACGATGCCCTAGATCAAGCGGCGGCCTACTCTAATACCAATTGTTGGAGTTAGATGTCTGCAGAAGCATGCGAACAGCACAAGCAAGAAGAAGAATCTTAGAGCTCAACACACAATACTGAATGTATTACCACTAGAATGTACAAAGATAAGTAGTCCATTAGGGCAATAGGCATATATACAAGCCGGGGGGAAAAAACCTCCTTAAGAGGGAAAAAAGTGCCCTGGTGGTCCTAGAGTGTTCACACACATCACTACCTAAAGATATCAACACATAATACATCATAGTAACAATTGACTACTTAACTAAATGGGCAGAGGCTAAAGTCGCCCAAAGAAATGATGCTCAAACAACAGCTAGGTTCCTATTTGAAAACATCTTTGTCAGGTTTGGGTTGCCATTAGAAATCATGATTGATAGGGGAACTCACTTTGTCAATGAGGTCATAGAACATCTTCTGCAAGAGTTTTTAGTGGTGCATAGACTCTCAGCACCCTATCATCCCCAAGCAGATGGCTTAGCAGAAAGCACCAATAAGGTTTTGTGTGGAATATTGCAAAAGATAGTCAACAATAAAAGGTCAGATTGGGATAAGCAATTACATCATGCTCTGTGGGCTTATAGAGTTGCTTATAAAACTAGTATTGGAACTACACCCTTTAATCTGGTATATGGGCAAAACGTTATCTTACCCATGGAATTCTTAATCCCAACCCTAAAAGTGGCAAAGATGCTAGATTGGACAGAACACGAGCTTGTAAATAGAATCTTGGAACTAGAGAAGTTAGGAGCCACCAGGTTACAAGCCATCAACTCTCTATATGCTAATAAGAGAAGACAGAAAGCGTACTTTGACATGCATGTCAAAGAAAAAGACTTGAAGGTAGGAGATCTAGACCTAGCATTCACCATCCAGGAAATGGTCAAGAAGCTACAAAAGAGAGGACACGGACCATATCTCCTCCACATGATTAGTAACAATAGAGCCATGCAACTAGCCACCCTAGAAGGACAAGTCATGCCCAATTATATAAGTGGATGTAGGGTAAAAAAATACCTAGAACTCCTTACAGAACAGCAATGGCAGAGAATACACATAGGTCAGTATAGGCAAAAAGAGCTAGAGAGAATCAAGGAAGAAGCTTAGCAAGAAGCTAAGGAGAGCATCCGGAAGATTAAGGAAAAGATGCAGCAAACATGACTATGTTCTTTCATTGTTGAAATTGTATATAGCTCACAATTTGTTGTCCTATGTATCACCTTTTTTCTTATATTTTTTCATCTGCACATTTTGAATGTGTATGTGTACATGTCTCAGCAGCCAAAGAGGATTTCAAGCTCATGCACATTAATAATTGAAAAAAAGATCTTGCACTAAACTACACACATACACACATTTAATGAAGGCTCCTGAGAACGGGAAGGCCATTCTTTGCACAAAAATAAAACAGATCTACCACAAATGCAGCAACCAACCTCCAGCCTTTATTCTCGATATTATAGAGAATTAAGGGGGGGAGAGAAAGACAAAATAAAAGCAAGGAAGAGAAAGAGAAGTGAAGCAGAAGGACTACAACACAAGGAGAATATGTCGAGAAGCCGAGAAAAATTGTTTTCACCTGGTTAAAGAACATAAGATACAAGACACGCACTACAAGGCTTATAATAGGAATAGGAAGTGTAAATTTGTTTTTCTGCAGAAAGAAAAGGGATTAAAAATTGTGCATTTTTTTAAGAGTCCTAACTTGAAGCTTTTTAATTCTAGAGATAGCAAGCCTTCACTATGTGGGAAGTGGGATTCTATGTGATGAATAAGTGTGTAGTCCAAAATCATGGGATTTGTAATATATTCATTCAATCTTTCATTTTTTGTGATGTTTTTCTTGAGTCTTGATATGAAAAAAAGGGGGAGTTTTTCCAGTCTCAAGTTCAAAAAGAACGAGAAGCATCTAATCAAACTCAGGTTGTTGACTTTGACAGATGGTTGAACAGATGCTCAAAAATGTTTCCATAGCCCAATCCAGGGGACATTGGTTCCTTGATGCAGGAGAAACGGATGAGGAGGCCAAGCAAAACTTGATGAGAATGGCCAGATATGTGTATATGCTGAAATCTGGAGGAGCTAAATTCAATGTAGTTACTCTGGACATAACAAAGTTACACAAACATGAGGATATAAAGGAGATTTGGAGGGAAGCAAGAATCCAAGAATTTTTGGATTTGGACCTCATTATGGTAGACATCCCCATATGTATCTCAACTATGGAGACCATGGAGAGGCACATCTTGAAAGAGAGTGAACCCCAATAGTACTTGATGTGTCAGGTGTCGGACTTCGCAGGGGAGTTGAAAACCATTAGAATTGATCAAGCATTGGTAAGGGAAGCCCTAAAGTTTGAGGCAAGGAAAACATATAATTTAAACGATATTAGCAAAGGGATGGACCAATATAGGGAGATCAAGAAGTTCCTAGATTTTGACTTAGAGGTATTAAACATGGCGGTTAGGTTGTTCCATCAGCACTTATGTTCAATACCAATGATGCGGTACACCATGCCTCACAAGGTTGTGACCTTAGCCTTTATGAAGAGAGGTAGTTCAGAAAGGATGGATTTGTCAAGTTATGTATTGAAATATATCTATGAAGTAGCAATGCACTGGAAGGAGAAGCAATTCTTGGGAGGAGGGCAAGCACTAACAAGAATTATATACACTGCTCTGGATGAAGATGAAGACATGGAATTCATGCTTAGCAAAAGGTAGATGGAGGAGTTGGCAAACACCAAACAAGTGACCTCCCCTACAAAAGCAGGAAGAAGAAAGGAGATGGGGGAAACACCGACGCCCACAACTCAGCAGACAGAAGGGAAGTCTATGAAAAGAGCACGAGAAGTGGTGGTAGTCAGCGAGCCTATTAGGAAGAAGTTACGAACATCGGAGAGAGTGAAGAGCACAGTTCCACAAGAAGACTAGGAAGAGCTGGGCATTCAAGAGAAGGAGACTGATTATGTGACCATCTGAATGAATGAAGACCCAAGGAAGGTTGCTTTAGAGATGGTAGAGCCCACTAGAGAGGAATTGGTGGCAGCTCAGAGAGAAGCTCAAGCAGATCTGGCCCCATGCCCCCTAATGACAGAGAAGCAAAAGTTATACACTTATTTTATGCAAGGTCATGAAGATAAAAGATTAGCATATGAAAAGCAGTATCAGAAAATGCTTGATGATTACTCAGACAAAGCGACAAACTGGACACACAAAGAGTTGGAAGTATATGAGAAAGATCATGAAAACTTGTTGGAATAAAAAATAGAGGCGACCTTTGTTAGAAGAGAAAAAGTTTTAAGAAGAATCTTTTTTAACAACTTAACCTAGCAAAAGATCAAAGGAAGTTAGTGCCTCCAAAGGAAGTGAAGGTGGTACCTCCCATTAAAAGCAAAGAAGTTAGTGATGAAGCATCTGAGGACCATTGCCAATACCTAATCGAGAAAAGTAACAAGAGGTTCCCGAAAGAAGATGAGGAAAAGAGAAAGTACGAGCAACCCATACCATTTTTATTGGAACCTCCATTGGAACTCTTGGAAGGTGGATCTACTTTGGTGACCACGGAAGACGGACAACTTATATGCATACCACAGCCGCAGGAGCCGGAGGAACATTACAAGGAGGATAATGAAGGAACACGAGAAGTGGATGGAGAAGATGAAGAGGAGAGAGAACTATTACAACAATTTTTGCATTCCGTAGAAACGGGAAAGCCCCAAGAGGAGTTCAACATCCAGAAACTCAGGGAAAAGAAGCAAGAGACTGACTTGGATGATCTTTCCAATGCATCCATGGGATTTAAAATAAAATCAACAAAAGAGATATTACAAGAAGAAATAGTGGTTCTAACCACTTGTCCACACAAGGAACAGGAGCAAGAAGGGTTGGTATACCTGGGCCCAGATGTGATCATGGAAGAAGTAGAAGAGCAAGTATGACTCACATAGGTATTGCTGAAATACCAGGACAAAAATTACACTGGGAAAAAACAAAAAAAGAATTTTACATATGATTCCAAGGGGAAGAAGAGAAGGAAAGTGTAGCTCAGGAAACAGGAATCATGAGGGAAGAGACACCACAAAATGACCAACAAGAAAAAGAAGAACACTCTCAGGAAGAAAGCAGTTCTGAAGAAGAGAGCAGTTCGGAAGAAAAGGGTGATGAGGACGGCCATGAGAAGGTAGGAACCAATCATGCAGAAAAGGAGAACCAAGACGTGGAGGAAAAGGTATAGGACAAAAATATGGAAGAAGAAGAACAAAAGGACTTAGAAGCAGGGAAGGAAACAAATGAAGGAGTGGAGAAGGAAGAAATCCAACGGGCATAGCTAGGGCAAGAGGGAATAAAAAATGAGGATCAAGCATTACAACAATATTCGACCCAAGGTCAAGAGAAGGAAGAAAACAAGGACCTATTGGAAATCAAATCCATATTTGAACAACGAACAGATCAGTTTTCTCAAGGGGCAAAATGGGCATTACTAGCAGGTCTTAGGATGGAAGAAGAAAGAAGGCAGTTGTGGAGACCTAGACAATAAAAATTAAAGATCTATTTAATCAAAATGAGATGTTACACTGAGACAATGAAGTGCTCCAAGAAGAAATGATAAAGATAATGAAAGAAGTCATAGCTGTGGAAAACCAAAAGACAAATGCAGAGAAAACGCAATAAGAAAGGGAAAAACATTTCAATGAAATAATAAAGAATAAAGATAGAGAGATTGGACAAGGAAGAAATGCCCTAAAAATAGTCAAAGATGAACTAGAAGAGTATAAACTATACCTACAAAGTAAGAGAGAGGAAGTGTTGAAGCTCCAAGAAGAGAAAGAGCAATGTATGCAAGATCTGGAGAATAGCAAAAGAGAACAGAAGAATTGGGAACTGAGGTGCATGGAAAGCCAAGAGGCCGCTCAGGTAATAGACCAGACAATTCATGAGCTCTTAGAAGAACTTAAGCAAAAAGAGGCACAGTAATCTGGAAAAGATAAGGAAATAGAGAACCAAAAGAAGAAATATTTAGTTTTGTACTCATCATTTTAGAAGATTAAGGAGCAGAATGATGAGTTGCTATCCATTTTGGATCTAGACAATAGCATCACTTTCTAGAGCAATCAAGAGTCAGATAGGCTAGCAAAGCTGGAAAGAGAACTAGCAGAAGCCAGAAGGGAAGCTTCCCAAACAGAGACAATGCTAGAGGAGAAGGCAAAGGTAGAAGAAAATATGAAACTCTTATGTGAAGCTTCAAATGAAATGTCTACATGTTTCAGAGCAGCCAAGGCTCAAATTCAGCTCACCATGGAAGAATGGTGACAGGAAGTGGAAAGAGAAATAAGGGAACTTATTCTATGGGAAACAAAAATCTTTGAAGTGCAGGCTCATATCCAAGAAGAGGCTCAAGAGATATAACAAGAAGGTGGAAGTCCCATCCAGAAGATAGAGATGGAGACAAGAGATTCACAAGCAAGGAATGACAAATCTGATGAATTATATCTCCAAGAACAACTAGCACCTTGTACAGTAATAAATGATAGGAATAGTAGAATCAAATACCGACAGCAACTATATGACAGATACGAAGCTAGGCTAGTTAGTTTCCTATTACAAAAGCTAAAGAAACCTCCACAAACGTTGTCCAATTTTGACATCCTAGACATGCCCCTAGTGTATATCCATGAATCAATAAAGGAGTATCATACAGGCATTTTGAAGATGAAGCCTAATTAGTTTTTGGAGTACTCGGAAAGCTAGTTCGTGCTAACGAAAGAATTCTTCCATAAAGTTAACCCAGGTGGTGCAAGGAATTTTTGAATAAGCAAAAAGAATGTTGGCACATATGGATGACCGCTCCGATTAGCCTAAAACTCAACCCCATTTATTGCCCATGCGCACACTGAAGGGATTGGCCAACATTTTGGGAACGTCGGAGGAGTGGACAGATACCTGGCACATGGCTGAATTTTTCTAAGTTAACAGGACCTCCACGCGGTTGACCAACCAAATCATACATGCTACAAGTGATAGACACCTTTTTGGAAGATATGAGAGATGTGCGAGATTACACAATCATTGTACAAACCCACATATTAACAATGATAAAGACCTGTTTGGAAAGCTTTTCAGAGGTTAACATCAAAACCCTGAAATTTTTGGGCTTCCATTCAGGAACCAATACCCTTCTTTTTTGATATCAGCAAAATGCCAGACGGACAGTGTCTCATGGCATATTATGTGTGAGTGATGTTTATGAAAAGTATTTACTTACAAACTTTTGAGGATGCCATCCCTACATGATTTTTTGAGATGGAATCAGAGATTTTTGGAAGAATATCCTTGGGTCCTGAGGCACGCATTCTCGCATATGAAGCTGCCTATGTAGAGTATCAAAACCGGAATACAGTAGACACATCGATGGTGGCTATAAATTGGAGGAAAGCCTTAATAGAGTTGGTCAATAACATCAATACAGAATAGCAGAAACATCACAGGCACCTCTAGGAACTGAAAAAACAGAGATAAAACACTAGCAGTAGTAGTATGTACAATAGAACAAAGAAAACCCCAACCTTTGGAGATGTATATATCTGCAAGTTTTTGATGCGGACATCAAAGGGTCTAGGAGGGGGAGGAAATGTTGACAAAATACTTCCAATAGTGATTTTTTAGATTGTCATGTATATAAGAGCTCCAAAACTTTGTAACACTCAGGAAGAGTCTTCCTGTAGTGACCCAGGAGTATCCAACCCCAAATAGACAAAAGAAATCCTTACTTTGGTATAAAAAAGCACGTTGTAAAGAAATCATGACTTTCTCCAGGCAGGAAATCGTGATTCTCTCCAAAATGGTATAAAAGCCACAAATGTGAAGGATTTCATGCCATTTGCACTTGTATCTTTTGCAGTAATGAGAAGAGAAGCTCCATCGGCTCTAATACATGTGTCATCTCTTGTGTCATTTGTCTTCTTCATGCTTAATGGAAGTGTTGTTGTGTTGCTTGGTTTATTGTGAATCTGTGGATGATGGTTCTACTTGATTGTGAAGTCTTTGAGGAGTAATCTTTGTCATATGCATCTTCTGTAATCACTTTAGTGAAGCTTTCCAAACATGAATCTCTCTCGCCTATACACTTGAGTATTCCTAATTCTGGGTTGATATTTGAAATCTACATAAAAATGGCATGGAAAGGCATTTGAATCACTTGATTTGGTGCTTGTATGAGGGAGATATGGTCATTTAAAGTTTCCAGCTTACATCTTTGCAGAAAGTCGTGTTGGTTAAAAAGTAGACTTTTAATAGTTCCATTTTACTTCATCACGATTACTTCTTGTGGATATTCATACAAGTATGCTTGCTTGCATTCTTTGAGCATGATTAATGTGTGGTTTGTGAAGCACTAGTCTCTAAGCACCAATCGGGTTATCTTGTTCTTGTATTGACAAATTAAAAAGGGAATCCCCTTCCCACTTCTTTGTCATCAAGTCCCTACTGTTGCAATGGGACAGAGACTTGTTGGAAGATGAAGTTAAGGTAGTCAACACATGTGTAGGTGCATCAATCTACATGCATAAATCCATCCATAGGCATCTCAGCTATATACATTCCAATGTAAATTTGAATACTTCCCTATACTCACCTTCACAACTCGATGCGGCCATATTAGGTTTCTTCTTACTCAAACAAGATATGCATGATCCTCCAAAGAAAAAGCAATTACCACTAGTGGACCCCTGTGTATCATAACAACCAACCCAATCACTATCTATAAATGCATGCAAGCATGGTTGAAAATCTCTATCATAAAAGAGACCCAAACTCAAAGTGCCTTTGAGATATATAAACACATGTTTTATGAATTGTCAATGCTTAGTTCCAAGGCTATGCATAAATTGACTCAACTAAAAAAATTACATAGTGTATGTCCGACCTTGTGTTACATGCATATATTAAACATCCTATAGTTTGTTGATAAAAAGAAGCATCAAATGCATCCTCAATTGAGAACCTAAATCATAATTCCACTCGCATTGAGATAGGATAGCAATCCTGAAAACCAAAATGCTGAAGTAGTTTCTCAATGTACTTTGCTTGATGCACAACAATTCCCTTCTCAATGGATACAAACTAGATGTCAAGATAATAGTCCAAAAGGCCAAGATATGTGACATCAAAAGTATGTTGCAAATCATCCAGAAGCATACCATTTTTCTCATCACATGACCCAATCAAGAGAATGTCATCAACATAAAGAACAAGCATTCTAAGATCAGCCCCATCTTTGTGTACATAAATTGTGCTTTCAATTGGACTACATGTAAAACCAAGAGCAATCAAATGCTTATGTATCATGACATACCATGCATGTGGAGCTTTCTTAATTCCATACAAATTCTTACACAATGGGAGAACCATATGCTCTTGACCTTTGATGGAAAATCCAAGAGGTTGCTTCACATAGACATAACATGGGGTACCTTAGAGGAGCAGGTGTGAACCACGTCCTAGTTTTATTAGATGGGCTCACACATGAGTGCCATGTGGCACCCATGTGTGAAGCCATGTTTTGTTGGTATCTTGAGAGATATTCTTAATGAGAAGGTACATGCAACTAGGGGGATTATCGAAAAGGTATCTTCGTGTTATGTGTTGTATCCTCTACCTCGAGACTTGTGCTCGGCAACCTGCAAAACTGAGGGGAATCATCAGAGCGGTTGAATCTAGCATTTGGTATCAGAGGGGGTGAAGGTCACACGCATCCAGAGCAATCATTCATACCCAAGCACCCACGTGCACGGACATAACCATGCAAAGCTCACACCCTCAAAGAGAGAGGGAGATCCCCTCTTCTCCTCTTCCCCTCCTCTTGGGTGAGCAAAGACATTGTTGGATGCTTCTTATATACCTGCAAAATTGGTTGAATGCACCTTATGTGGGATAATGGACCTTCATCATGATGCGTGCGTACGTACAGCTAGGAAGGGAAGGAGCTCAATAAGAAAGGTATTCAAGCTCATTTATTTTGAGTTCTTTCTTCGATTTGAGGGGAGAATAAGCATCGGTATGGAGCATGATGGAGAGAAATGAAGCTACGCACATGTACTGTGGGTTGTGATGATTGGGTATGGGTCATTAAAATAAGTGATAGAACCTTTAAGGTTCCATTTTTAAGCTATCAAAGTGACCCTCTTTTGAAGAATCACCTTTTCGCTTCCTACATCGACATATCCACCTTCTTTGATGCATAGCTTTACGTTCCAGCATCGGATTTAAGTGATCTTTACCATGTTACAAAGCTACACTCCTAGGCTTCATAACAACGAATGGTGATTGATTTGCAGAAGTTTTGCCTAACCAAAATCCCTCTGCAATGCTTCAGCAAAAAGTAGGAATCCACTCGTAGGCCTAGATTTTGGTCATTTGGCATCAGAATTGGCTTTTTTCACTTGGCGTAGCCTCGTAGCTTTGAGATGTAGGTATTGGACCACTTATTTTGGACTGGCTAGGACTAATAAAAACTAAAAGTGCTTCAGTTTGGCTCAGTTTGCTTATTTGGGGCTATTGTTATACGCTTTTGGTGTCATTTTTGCTATTGTTTGGTGCTCATAACCCTCTCAGGCCAACTAGACATTTCACATTTTCATTCGCGGCTGGTCAGGATTGCAGATCAGTGCCTTAACGCTTCAAAGATCACTTTGATTATGCTTTGGAACCATTATTTTGTATCAAGGAAGTTCTCTAGCGCTACTTTTTCTCTCTTTCTTGCATATTAAGTTTACTTCCATTGCTTTTACACACTTTGGTTAGTAAACAAGGGGAGTCAAAAATGGATATTAAGGGTAAGCAACCTTTAGAGCACACTTCTCCACCTAGAGAGAAACAATGAACAGACCCCAACCATAGAATGGAAGAGGTAGACCTTGAGCAAGAAGTTGAGCAAAAATTAGAGGGAAAAGAGCCACAACATGAAGAGTATTTTTATGTGGAACTCTATGATGATTTTGTTACACACAAACAATTCAAAGAGTTTAAGGAACAAACCCTTAGGCTGGAGAGAGACATTGGTAGCATGACTTCTCTCATTGGACAGCGTAAGTCTCAGATGTTCTCACTTGAGACACATGTTACCTCTTTCCTAGCTAGGAAGGAAAGAGAGATGCCTACTCTTCCTATGGAGATGGCTAGGAAAGATGTTCCTTTTCCTAGCAAGCATAAAGGAGAGAGTCTAGGGAATCTCACCTCGTGAAAGACCTTAAGCCACCTACCTTTACGGGGGATGACCGTGAGAGAAATAAAGATGTGTTCTACACTTTCTTCAAAAGTGGAATGACTTGCATCAAGTGAAGGGCACCCCACTTGAGTATCATGTGCTAGAGGCAAGTCTCTCACTTGGCCCACGTGCTTATAAGTGGTGGATGAGTCTCAAGGAGAGGAATTCTATCCCTATGGACTGGGCTCAGTTTGAAACTCTTTTCTTGAAATAGTTTCTTCCTGAGAATGAGGAAGAGAGGAATTGGGATGAGTGTGATAGGATCACTCAAAGAGGTAGGCCTTTATCGATCTGGAAGGTCCTAATTGAAGAGAGAATCAATAGAACAATACTCCCACTATATCCCCATGTACCCAATGTACATGGTCATATCTTCCTATTGTTTCCCCATATCCTTCCCCTTCAAGAGACTCTTGGAAAGATAACCTAAAATTGGGAAACCATTTTTGAAGGGTGCTAACCCGCTCCCATGTAGCACTGTCTACTAAACTATCTTTCCACTTTACTAGACACTCGTTATATAAGTGACTTCTCGTCCATTTCTCTCTACTACATAATATGGAATATGGCCCATGTGGCATAGAATGAACAAAAATAGGCTCTACTACGTCACTATTTGGAATGAGGTTTTCAGATTCACCCAGACTTTTTTTAAGGCGTCTAAAATGAAAACCTGTATGGATCTAGCTATTCTCCGAAAGTTGGAGCTTGTATGCCATCTTTCCTTCTCTTAAGTATTGGGAAAGGTCCGCAATACCTAGGAGATAGTTTTGGACAAGGTCCCATCTTCATGGTTTCAGACCAAGATGGAACTCTAAGATAGACTTGCTCTCCTACCTCAAAGCTAATATCTCTCCTTTGAGGGCCAGCATAGGCTTTGGCTCTATCTTGAGCTCTCCTAATACTATCCTTAGCAAGTCTAACATATTGTTCATCTCTTCCAAGAAGTCCTTTGCAGCTTGAACTTTCTCATTCTGCAATCTTACTACATAAGGAGATCTTGGTTGAAACCCACCATAAGCATGAATGGACTATGCCCAGTGGAAGAGTGCTTGGCACTACTATATGCAAACTCTATTATAGGTAAGTACTCTTCCCAATTAGTTTGCCTTTCGGTCACATATGTTCGAAGCATATCCTCTAGGATTTGGTTAATCCTCTCTATTTGTCCATCTGTTTGTGGATGCTTGATCGTGATCATGCTAAGTTTTGTTTCCAACCTTTTGAAGATTGTTCTCCAAAAGTGGCAAGTGAACTTCCTATCCCGATCAAAAACTATGTCTAAAGGAAGATCATATAATCGATATACATTCTCTACAAAAATTATAGGCAACTCAGGTGTCTTCACTGTAGTACGTGTTGGAATGAACCTAGCCATTTTGGTTAACCTATCCATAATTACCCAAACAAAGTCGTGCCTTCTCTCTGTCTTAGGTAATCCAACCATGAAATCCATGGAGATACTCTCCCACTTCCCCTTGGGAATATCCAGTGGGTAGAGTAATCCTCCAATCCTCAACCTGGCATTTAGTGCACTTAAGCACATACTCTAGGACATCCTTATGAATTCCAAGCTAGTAAAACTGCCTCTTAACAAGATCATACGTCTTGTTAACTCCTGGGTGTCCTGCACTAGGTGTACCATGACACTCATACAAAATGTGCCATCTCATCTCAAGATCTCTAGGGACACACACCTTACATTTATATAAGAGATATCCATCATGGACATTATAATTCTTCCACTTGAATCCTTCTTGAGTACCCGTCGATACTCCTTCCTCACTAGAAACCCATACATCACGATCCCCATTCTCTATGGCTTCCCAAATTTCAGAATATGCAAGATCAAGCCTACATTTCCCTCTAATGGACTCAAGTAGGTCACTAGTGATCTAAGTAAAACTCAGTCCATTGAGCATAGGCATGCACCTAAGTGAATCAGCCACTACATTAAACTCTCCCTTCCTATAGCTAAGCTCATAATCAAATGTGTGAAGGGTCTCTACCCATCGGACCTTCCTACCTTTAAGGTCTGTTTGATTAGAGAGCCACTTAATGCTCTCTTGATCAAACACTATCATGACTTTGGCACCCTGCAGTCTACACATAATCTCATGGAGTTAGTATGTAGATGGATGTTCTCACCATGAGAGGACATCTGAACAAAAGTTAATCTCCTTGTTCTTGGATGGCTTAACTAATTGATAACCTAGATCCCTAGTCTATATTAGGAGAATTTCTACTCTAAGAGTGTCTGGATCTTGAGGACAACCTAACCAAGGATTTGAACATATATACATTTGACTCAAAGATTGAAGTTCCAACATCTATTGGATTATACAAGACATCAATAGAGGAGATACTATGTTGTGGATAATATAGATAATAGCTGTTGCTTTCAAAATTATATTCAACAAGGATACATTTCAGTGCCTTATCATCCAATTCTCTATAGGCACTAAGGCATGTGCGAGACAACCAAGAGCACATACATGAGAAACAAATGGCTTGCAACCATGAAAATCCTCATATAGAGTTATAGAGTGTAGTGCTTTGGTGGGACACGTGTTAAGTATATATGTTTCACACATAACAACCTCAAGTCAGAACCTATGTGGTAAAGCCTCACTTTTGACCATTCACCTTGTCATTTCCATGAGAGACATATTCGTCCTCTCAAGAAATCCATTTTGTTGAGGCATATATGGCACTGTACCTTGTTGTTTGTTTGATGCTCAACCAAAAATGCATCAAAAGACATATATCCACCCCCCTTGATCAGAACAAAAGGTGCCCATTTTACATGCCTACAAGTTTTCAACCATAACCACAAATTGCTTAAATAACATAAACACTTTCGAATTCACTTACAATGGATAGAACCATTCATGCATGGAAAAACCATCAATGAAAGTCACAAAGTATAGATAAATCCCAATTAAGGTGTCCATAGAGGACCACAAAAATCACTATGAACAAGCTATACTTTATGTGCAATTTGCATTGAACCATCTTTGGGAATGAATAACATTGCATTTTACCCAAAATACAATGCTCATAGACATGGTTAGAAGGTGCTACCTCAAGTTTTACAGAGAGGGTACCATTTCAGATTTTTGTAGGCGAAGCAAACTAGCAAAGTTGAGATGACCAAAGCATGCATGCCAAAGTTTTGAATATGAAATAGCTTGTGAATCATGAACTTTTGGGGATGTAAGGGTCATGTGATCCTTATATTCATATATATACATTTTTTAGAGAGCATTGCCCCAAGAGAAATCATTATGTGGGTTTCGAGGCTCCCACACATGTGTGTGTCTCTCCTCTCCTCTCTCTCCCTTCATCTCCTCCTTACACCTCTTTTTCAACATACCAAAGCCCTTCATTGGTATCATAGCTTGTTGATGGCTAGTGTCCAAGGAGCTTCAATGGAAGTTTAGAGTTCAAGAGGTGTATGTGCAAGTCCGCACTTCTTGATAGCCACTCAATATTTTTATCATAACTCAAGCTAAGAAACTCAGATTGGTACGTTTTAAAGTTCTATGTGTAGCTAAGAAAGAGAGCTAGAATTTGTAGAAGGTTCACTGAAAATTCAAAAATTTCAAGCTGATGTAGAAGACGAATCTACAATCACTTGGACAACATGTAAAATTTTTGGCTATAAACTTGAACTTTAAAGATCAGATTGAGGCAATTCAAATTGCTATGCTACGTTTGAAAAATAGCTACAATTTCTTAGAGAATTACATTTCAAATTTTTGAGTTCTAGATCACCAAAAATGCAAAATATAGACCAACACTGTTACAAGTGAAGGTGAAATTGATAGCATATGTGTTGTTTTGTGTATATCTTGAGCTATACACCTTTGATTGAGGTGTTCTATATATCATTAGGTAGGCAAGAAATAGTTTTTGAAGCTTGCTGAAGAGCAAAAGTTCAAATTTAGAGGTTATCATCTTTGAAATAGCAACATATTTTCATCATAAGAACCCTAGTTGCTTTTGGAGGTTCACTTTGCTTTGGACCTTCTTTGAGAGAGATTTTTTGGTGTACAAGCTCTTATTTTTAGAGCTTGAAAGCATATTCCATGTATGATCACTATGGTAGCTCCTCCGTATGAGAATACATCATGATCTTGTCACATGTTTGGCATGTGAGATGACATTGTGGTATACCCTTTTTGAGGTTTATGTCATCATGAGCTTGATCATGGTATTATCAATGGATGTATAATGGCATTGTGGTTTATATCGTGATTATGCCACTTGGTTATGGATTTACTTATCGGTTGCATATAATTTTATGAGAGTTGATTTTGGATCTTGGTTGGTACTTGTATCCTTGTTTTCTTTGCAGGTACATGATCGAGATTGGAGCCTTAGCTGCATACTCATTTGTCACCTTGATTGGCTATTCTATTAGCATGTGGTCATTGATTTGATATCTCATTTGTCAGTGTGATTCTTAACATATGTGATGGTGATTCCCACATGGTTATTTTGGTTCATAGTCCATTTTATAGAGGAGATGCTACTAGATTTTTGTCAACTTTCATGCTAGAAGAGTACTCTAGTAGATCCTTTATGCTTGTGTGTTAGCTTTGGATTGTTGCTTATCTCCATTCGCTTGAACTTGGTCACATGTTATTTATGACAGGTTGGACCATCTTGCATGATTTATTCTTGAGTGAAGGTGTATCTCCATTATATATGTATTGCCATCAACATTTGGCATGTCTATTCACCATTATCTTTGATTAGATTAGTGATAGGTGGTGACAGGTTATTCATTGTTCTTTTTCTACTCATTATCTTGTTGATTGCTCAGTTTATAGGGAATACTCTATTGAATATTTTCCAAGATTCTTTCACATCTACTTGGTCACTTTGAAGACTTGGTGAGCAGGCTTATGCTCATGGTTTTATGTGCATGCTAGATGCATGATTATGTGACAGGTGGTTCACATGGTTTTCTCCCACGAGACATATATGATGTGAATTATGCATATGGATATGTAGGTGTTATCCTATTGGTGATAGAGTATTATTTCTAGTTTCTTGTTACATTTCTAGTCTCTTGGATTTCTAGCATGGTGTCTTCTTGGTTTGATGGCACTGACTTTTTGAGATGGAAAGATCAGATGTGGCATACATTGGTTCTTGTAGGATTACACATGTATGTGCATGTAGATGCACAAAGGCCTTGTGACATGCCTGACCACGTATGTATGGATATGGATGCATTGGCTAGCTCTAGTATCTAATTAAAACTTGCGGATTCTATATATGAGTCTATGATGTTTGAGGAGACAAGTAGTGCATTATGGCAGAGACTACATGATATGTATGCGAGCCCATTGACTCATGTGAGATAAAGATCACATCAACAGCAATTACCCTAGTCCTCATTTTTTGTAGCATTTCTACTTGATCCACTTGCTTTGAAAATTCATGTTGTGTCCACTCATAATTCTTTACAACTCATAAAGCAAGAAGAAGGGAATCTATTGGAAGTATTACATTATGTCCATGCACCATGTTGAATGGCATGGTTTTGAAAGCAATCTTATGGAAGAATCTGTATGTCCAAATAGTGTGGTTCCCTCTTTATGAGGTTTTCCCCCCCCTTGTCTTGTATATGCGCCTATTACCCTAATGGGCTACTTATCTTTGTACATTCTCTTGGTAATACATTCAGTATTATGTGTTGTGATCCAAGCTTCTTCTTCTTCCTTGTGTTGTTTGCATGCTTCCTCAGACCTCAAACTCCAACAATTGGTATCAGAGAAGGTCTTTGCTTCATCTAGGGCATTATCGACACCCTCTAGTCACAGTCTCATAATTGCATGAAATTTGGTGAGCATACTCAGGGTGATTATGAGTTCAAAACGTCTTCGCTTTGTGGTGTTGAAATCACGATCCAAGCTTGTTTCGACCTCAAATGCACTATTGCAATGCTTATGCAAGTAATTTCATCTTTTTATGCCAAAGATATATACATGTTTTAGTTTTCCAATATAAGCATCTTGAAGTCTGCTACGAGTTTAGTAGAACCCAATATGATAGTTCTATTCAACTTTTTAAGATACAATCATTTTTCTGCATCACAGAATTTTAGTCAATGGCCATGGCTGAAAGCAGTGATGTATTCCGTATGTTGGAAGTTGAGGATAAGTTGGATGGTACCAATTACCCATTATGGTCTTATATGATGCGTCATGTATTGGTTGCAAAAGGACTATGAAATATTATGTAGGGTGTTGAAAAACGTCCCATTACACTTGCAAATACAATTACTGAAGGTGATGCAAATGGCATTGAAGATGTTGACAATCTTCATGTTCCTGTTCATGCTGTGATTCTCGTTGCACCTACTGTAGAGCAAACTTGTTGGGATGGGAAAGATGCTCAAGCACATGCATTGATAGCCTTGTCTGTCAAATGTGTCATTATTCCTCCCATTTGCTCTTGCAAAACAACAAAGGATTCTTGGGATACATTTACCACTTTATACAAGGCAAGGAATGAGGGTCGTGTTGCTTACCTTCAAAAATAGTTTGAGAGTGAGCACATGAATGAAGGAGATTCCACGGATACTTTTTTGACAAAGATCAAAGATTTCAAGGAGCAGTTGATTTCTGCTGATGAAGTCTTGCATGATAGCTCACTTGTGTAGACTGTTCTGAATGGTCTTCCAGATTCATATCAGAGTTTTGCTTCTACTCTTTGATTGATGATAAAAGGCAATCCAAATGCCTTAACATTTGAGGAGTTAGTCTCTATTTTGTTGCAAGAAGATTAGTCTAGGAAGAACAGGTCCATTATGCATGTTGCAGATCAAGCTTTCCTAGCTGGTCAGAAGGGCAAACATAAATGGAGCTCTTCTATTAGTAAGCAAAAATCAGCTAATTTTGCACAATCAAAGAAGGATGATAGAGACAAGAAGAAAACAAAAAAGTATAAATTTTTTTGCAAGTACTGTAAAGGAAATGACCATGTCATAAAGAGTTGTCCAAAACTAGCTACAAAAGAGGCAAATAAGAGGCTAAAATGGTTGTTGCAGAGGCCTCTACACCCAAAACAAAGCTGGCTAATCTTGTACCGAATGAAGAATGGGCATTTACTACTATTTGCAATTATGATCCATCTTCGCGTGAATAGTGTATGTCTGTAGTAAACACAGATGTTTGGTACTTTGATAGTGGGGCAACCAAACATATTACCTCGCAACACAGTTTCTTCACTTCACTTGAGCCTACCCCTACAAGGAATATTGTCACATGATCAGAACTTTATTTGTGCGAGGGATCAAGAAAAATATGTTATCAGTTTCAACATGATCTATCAAATGATCATATGCATTATTTGTGCCAAGGATCAAGAAAAATATGTTATCAGTTTCAGCAAGAAATTTGTTGATGATAGATGTATAGTTCATGATCTATCGAATGGCGACATCATTATTCTTTTGGCATTTTATGTCATGGGCTGTATAAGCTCATAGATTATGAAAAATTTGTGAATGATTCAACATGTGTAGTTCAAGATTCTCATGCCATGTCAGATGCAAAGCTTTGGTCATCTAAATTTTGCTAGTTTGCTACACTTATAGAAATCTAAAATGGTCTCCTCTTTTCCCAAACTTGAGATACCTAGTAAACATGTATGTGAAAGCTGTATTTTTGGCAAAATGCAATGTTCCTCCTTCCCAAAAGATGGTTTGGTTTGAGCTACTAAAAAATTGCAGCTTGTTCACAGTGATGTCTATGGTCCTTTGTAGACACCTTCTTTTGGGAACCATCTTTACTTTGTAACTTTCATCGATGATTTTTCTAGGCATGCATGGGTATATTCATTGAAAGCAAAGTCTAGAGTGTTTATGTGCTTTAAAGAATTTCTGGTTTTGGCTGAAAATATGTCAGCATGTAAAATGCACACCCTCCGTTTTGATCGAGGGGGGTATATGTCTTCTGATTTTAATGCATTTTGGCTGAATGTGGGATAAAACATTAGTGTAAAGTGCCATGTACACCTCAATAGAATGGATTTGCTGAAAGGAAGAATAGGCCACTCATGGAGATGGCAAGGTGTATGGTCAAAAGTCAGGCTTTACCACATAGATTTTGTCTTGAGGCTATTATGTGTGTAGCATATGTACTTAATAGGTGTCCCACTAAAGCATTGCAGTCTATCACTCCATATGAGGCTTGGCATGATCATAAGCCATGTGTTGCTCACCTACATGTTTTTGGTTGTCTGGCATATGCCTTAGTGCTTGAACAACAATGTAGGAAATTAGATGATAAAGCAGTGAAATGTATTTTTGTTGGATATAGTTCTGAAAACAAAGGCTATCGTCTGTATCATCTACAGAATAAATGCATTTTGGTTAGCCATGATTTTATTTTTGTCAAAGATGCTATCCAACCATTACTTTCATGTAGACACATCAGTTAGCTCCAAAGACATGTATGACACTTTGCTACCTCTTTTTACAAGTGGAAAGTCTAGTGTTGGTCCTGATGAGGCAACTTATGAGCCTTTATAGGTTTCATGTGATGATGCAGATCATTCCATTCTTGATGTAGATTTACATGATGCACTTGTATATAAAGAGCTGATATTGAGGAGGCAAAAACTATGCCAAAATGGCTAGTTCAGACTTTGTGTGATAGCAAATTAGATGCACCTCTATCATATTGTACTCGTTTAGGCTCTCATAGTGCTTTTGCATCAGATTTCTATGCTATGGCTGCCTCGAGTCTTTGTGATGAGAATGAGTCAGTTTCCTTTGATGAAGCACAAAATTCAAAAAATTGGATGGATGCTATGCAATCAGAATATGATGCTATCATGAAAAATGGTACCTGGTCTTTATATGACTTGCCTCTTAGCAAGAAGGCCATTGGCACTAAGTGGGTATACAAGATGAAGCATAAGCCTAATCGAACAATTGACAGGTATAAGGCTAGGCTTGTTGCAAAGGGTTATGCTCATGAAAGAAGCATTGATTTTGATGAGACTTTTGCTCCTACATGTTGAATGACTACTATTTGTAGCATATGTGCACTTGTAGCTCATCATGCTTGGAATGTACATCAGTTGGACATTAAAACTACATTTTTGAGTGTTGAATTGCATGACGAAGTGTAAGTTTTGCATCACTGTGTCTTTGTGCAGAAAGGGCATGAAAACCAGGTGTGCAAGTTGGAAAAGGAATTATATGGTTTGAAGCAAGCACCATGTGTTTGGTATGAAAAGCACATGCCTACCTGGTTGCACATGGTTTTGACAATAGTCCAACTGAGAGCACCTTATATGTTAAGCGTGCAAATGATGTGCTTTTGATCATTGTTGTCTATGTTGATGACAGGCTACTCACTGGTCATCATGAGAAGCATATTGATGATTTTAAGGCTGATTTGCATGCCTCATTTGAGATATCAAATTTGGGGCATTTGCATCATTATTTGGTCATTCAGTTTATGCAAGTTGATGGCAGAATAGCTGTGTGTCAAACAAAATATATTGACACATTATTGCAGTGTTTTGACATTGAAGACTGCAAACCTATTGCCACTCCTATGGAGACAAGTTTAAGGTTGAGTCTTCATGATTTTGGAGATGCATTTGATGCTGTTCTCTATCAGCATGGTGTTGGATGGTTGATTTACTTATGCATTACTCGACTAGATATTTAGTTTGCTGTCTCAGAGATGAGCAGGTTTATGCATTGCCCAGGTGTCAAACATTGGCAGGTGAATAAGCACATCTTTCACTACTTGAGTGGTACCCAACTACTTGGATTTTTGTATCCCAAGGGGGGATCACTACCACCATATTTACATGCTTTTTCTAACTTGGACTAGGTTGGTTGCTATGACACTCATGTATCCACTAGTGGCTTTTGCTTCATGCATGGTAGCTCATGTATATCTTGGTTGAGAAAGAAGCAGCCTACTGTGGCCACTTCCAATCGTGAGGCTGAGTATAGGGCAACTTTCACAACAATTGTTGAGTGTGTGTGGCTCAGATGCCTTATGGCTGATTTGGGTGTTGGTCAATCCTTCTGTGGCATATGTGACCACACAAGAGAACATTGCAGACCTTTTCACAAAGGCTCTACCTAGGGAGAAGTTTGAAGCTTTTTGCAAAGCTTTGGGCTTACTTCCTTTTGTGGATTGATTCCACATATCTTGGCACTTCCTTATACATGAGTGCCATGTCCTTGTTCACAGCATCACTCCCAGGGGGGATTTGTTGATATATTTAGGTCGTGATGTGTGTGAACACACTAGGACTACTGGGGCACCTTTTTCCATCTTTAGGAGGTTTTCCCCTGGGCTTGTATATAGGCCTATTACCCTAATGGGCTACTTATATTTGTGCATTCTCTTGGTAATACATTCAGTAATGTGTGTTGTGCTCCAAGCTTCTTCTTCTTCCTTGTGTTGTTCGCATGCTTCCGCAGACCTCAAACACCAACAATGAGGTGAAAATATTTAATCACATTGTGGTGATATCTCCATTATTTATCCACCAAATTTCATGTATCATAGCTCAAACATAATTTAAAAAGAATAAGTATAATGATCCATAAATGACTTTAAAAAATCACATTACTAAATAAACAATAGACATGACTAAATGCATCTCACATAAAATAGAGCTTGAAAACTAGAGAAATGGACACAAATTCTTACCCTTAAGGTAGAAAACAATTATGGAAGCAAGAATCAAGTATCATATGCTATGAAACATGAAAGAAGCGCGCTTGCAGGAGAGAAAAATTGTGCACAATTTTTTCATGAAGAAGAGCCCTTTTTCTTTTTTTCATTTTTTAGCAAAACATTTTTACAAGCGAGGGGCTTGGCTTTTTATAGTGCCCTCCTCATGCATCACTTCACATAACGTTTGGAAATGAAAAAATATGAAATTACATCCATACCAGTCATGTATCACTTCACATAAAGTTTGGAAATGAAAAAGATATTTAAAAAATGTATCACTTCTGTTGCAAGTTTTCTTGAGAAGGACCTTTCCATATATACAAAAAAGATCTACAACTATATTTACAATATTTTATTACTAATTTTTTGTAGAGAAATTTGTGCCTAGTACTCTTGTTTCTACAACTATATTTACAATATTTTATTACTAATTTTTTGTAGAGAAATTTGTGCCTAGTACTCTTGTTTCTGATTGTGATATGGTAACATTACCAAAAAACAACGTTACTTTTGTTGCCAATTGTGATATGGTAACATCACCAAAAAATGATTCGTGCATAGGAACAAAAACACCATTATGAACAAAACACAATTTGTGCTGAATTTCCTTATACCATCTTAGCAAAAGGAATAATGCTATGTCTTTTCCAAAATGTAACCCTTGCACAAGGATCCTCAATTTCAGGCAAAGATAACATCATCATATTTTTGAAAGCATAAGAAACGTGAAGAATCAAATGTTGGCATCCCAAAGTTTTTCATTTGAGACAACTATAAATCCTAAACTACTTATTCATAACCCTAAAACATATGATATCAAATGTAATTACTTTTTCACCATTAGAGAGATCATGAAATTTACATTTCTCATAATAAAACTTGAGTCCCAAGCCAATTTTTTATGACTATTTCTTTGTTGGAGTTCGAGGTTTGCGGAAGCACGCCAACAACACGAGGAAGAAGAAGAAGCTTGGAGCACAAAACACAATACTGAATTTAGTACCACTAGAATGTACAAAGATAAATGACCCATTAGAGTTACAGACATATATACAAGTTGAGGGAAAAAATCTCCTAAAGAGGGAAAAAAGTGCCCCAATGGTCCTAGTGTGTTCAGACACCACTACCTAAATATATCAACAAATCCCTACTAGGAGTGATGTGGTGAACAAGTATCTGGCACTTATGTATAAGGAAGTGCCAAGCTATGTGGAATCAATCCACAAAAGGAAGTAAGCCCAAAGCTTTGTAGGAAGCTTCACCAGCCCAAAGCTTTGTAGGAAGCTTCAAACTTCTCCCTAGGCAGAGCCTTTGTGAAAAGGTCTGCAATGTTCTCCTATGTGGGCACATATGCCAAACTGATCTCTCCAGCAGAGAACCTCTCCTTGACATAATGATAGTGCACCTCAATGTGCTTAGTGCGAGCATGGAACACATGGTTCATCGCAATTGCCAATGCACTCTAATTGTTAGTGAAAATGGTGGTGGCAGAAGACTAACCAACACCCAAATCAGCCATAAGGCGTGTGGGCCACATACACTCTACAATTGTTGTGAAAGCTACCCTATACTCAGCCTCACAACTAGAAGTGGCCATAGTAGGCTGCTTCTTGCTCAAACAAGATATACATGAGCTACCAAGCATGAAGCAAAAGCCACTAGTGGACACACGAGGGTCATAGAAAGTAGCCCAGTCAGAGTCAAAAAAAGCATGCAAATCTAGCGGTAGTGATTGCCCCTTGGGATAAAACAATCCAAGTACAAGGGTAACACTCAAGTAGCAAAAGATGCGGTTAACCACCTACTAATGCTTGACACTTGGGCAATGCATAGACGTGCTCATCTGTGAGACAACAAACTAAATATCTGGCCGAGTAATGCATAAGTAAATCAAGCATCCAACAACTTGCTCATGGAGAACAAGATCAAATGCATCTCTAACATCATGAAGACTCAATCGTAAACATGTCTCCATAGGAGTGGCAATAGGTTTGCAATCTTCAAAGCCAAAATGGTGCAATAATGTGTCGATATATTTTCTTTGACACAAAGCTATTCCATGATCAACTTGCATAAAATGAATGCCCCAAATCTGACATCTCAAATGAGGCATGCAGATCAGCCTTAAAATCAACAATATGCTTCTCATGAGGACCAGTGAGCAGCATGTCATCAACATACATAATAATGATCAAAAGATTTTTAGGCCTAATATATAAGGTGCTCTCAATTGGATTGTTCTCAAAACCATGTGCAATTAGGTTAGCATGTATTTTTTCATACCAAGCACATGGTGCTTGCTTCAAACCATATAATGACTTTTTCAACCTGCACACTTGGTTTTCATGCCCTTTTTGCACAAAGCCACGTGGCTAAAAAACATACACTTCTTCATGCAAGTCACCATTCAAAAATGCAACTTTAATGTCCAACTAATGTACATTCTAACCATGATGAGTTGCAAGTGCACAGATGCTACGAACAGTAGCCATTCAGCAAGTAGGAGCAAAGGTCTCCTCAAAATAAATGCCTCTTTCCTGAGCATAACCCTTTGCAAGAAGCCTAGCCTTATACCTTTCAACTGTTCCATCAAGCTTACATTTCAGCTTGTATACCCACTTAGTGCCAATGGCCTTCTTGCCGGGACGCAAGTCACATAAAGACCAGGTACCATTTTTCATAATAGCATCATATTTCAATTGCATAGCAACCATCCAATTTTTAGAATTTTGTGTTTCATCAAACAAAACAGGCTCATTCTCATCACAGAGACTAGAGGAATCCATAGCATAGCAATCTGGTGCAAAAGAAGCACTATGAGAGCCTGAATGAGTATGATATGACACAGGTGCATCTAATTTCCTATCACACAAAGTTTGCACCAACCATTTTGGCATAGTTTTTGCCTCCTCAATATCAGCTCTCTTGGCAAGTGCATCATGTAAATATGCATTAAAAATGGAATGATTTGCATCATCACATGAAACATGTAAAGGTGGAGAAGTTGCCTCATTAGGGCCAGTACTAGACTATCCACATCTAGAAAGAGGCAGGAAAGTGTCATACATGTCTTTGGAGCTAACTAATGTCTCCTTAGTACATGAAAGTAATGGCTGAATAACATCTTCCACAAAAACAACATCACAGCTAACCAAAATGCATTTAGTCTATGGATGATACAGACGATAGCCTTTGCTTTCAGAACTGTACCCAAGTAAAATACATTTCATTGCTTTATCATCCAATTTCCTATATTGTTGCTCAGGCACTAATGCATATGCCAGACAACCAAAAACACGTAGGTGAGCAACAGATGGCTTACAACCATGCCAAGCCTCATATGGAGTGATAGACTGCAATGCCTTAGTGGAACACTTGTGAAGTATATATGCATCACACATAACAACCTCAAGCCAAAAACTACGTGGTAAAGCCTGACTCTTGACTATACACCTCACCATCTCCATGAGTAAACTATTCTTTTGTTTAGCAACTCCATTCTGTTGAGGTGTATATGGCACTATACACTGATGTTTTATCCCATGTTCAACTAGAAATGCATTAAAATTAGAAGACATATATTCCCCTCGATCAAAATGTAGGGTGACCATTTTACATGCTGTCAGATTTTTAGTCAAAACTAGAAACTGTTTGAATCACATAAACACTTCGGACTTTGCTTTCAATGGATATACCCATGCATGCCTAGAAAAATCATCAATGAAAGTCACAAAGTAAAGATAGTTTCCTAAAGCGGGTGTTTGCATAGGAACTTAGACATCACTGTGAACAAGCTATAATTTTGAGTAGCTCGAACTGAACGATCTTTAGGAACGAGGAATGCTTTATTTTGCCCAAAATACAGCCTTCATAGACATGTTTACCAGGTGTCTCAAGTTTGGGCAGAAAGGACACCATTTCAGATTTCTGCAAGCATAACAAACTAGTAAAATTCAGATGACCAAAGCATGCATGCCAAAGCTTTGCATCTGATAAAGCTTGAGAATCATGAACTGCACATGTTGAATCATTAATAGATTTCTCATAGTCTATGAGCTTATACAACCCACGACATAAAATGCCAAAAGCAATAACCATGTCACCATTTGACTAATCATGAACTGTACATCTATCATCAACAAATTTCACGACCAAGCCAATCTTGGCTAAAGGTGAAATTGATAACAAATTCTTCTTGATCCCAAGTGCAAATAAAGCATCTGACAATGTAAAAGAACTACCATCAATAGTGGTCAAAATGATCTTGCCAACTCCCATGATAGGATAAGAGGCGTTGTTGGTGCATGTGACAATATTCCTTGTAGGGGCAGGCTCGAGTGAAGTGAGGAAACTATGCTGCAAGGTAATATGTTTGGTTGCCCCACTATCAAAGTACCAAACATCTGAGTCTACTATAGACATACATTGTTCATGAGAAGATGGGTCATAACTACAAATAGTAGTGAATGACCATTCTTCATTCTGTACAAGATTAGTAGACACTGTTTTGGGTGTAGAGGCCTCTCCAACAACCATTCTAGCCTCTTTCTTCATTGCCTTCTTAGCAGCCAGTTTTGGAAAACTCTTTACGACATGATCATTTCCTTTACAGTATTTGCAAAACAATTTTTTATTTTCTATTTTCTTCTTGTCTTTGTCATCCTTCTTTGATTGTGCAGATTTAGCAGATTTTTGATTACTAGTAGAAGAGCTCCAGGGTAGCCAGGAAAGCTTGATCTACAACACACATAATGGACATGTTCTGCCTAGATTGATCTTCCTGCAACAGAATAGAGACTAGCTCCTCAAATGTTAAGGCATTTGGATTGTCTTTCATCATCAAAGAAAGAGTAGAAGAAAAACTCTGATATGAATTGGGAAGACCATTCAGAACAATCTGCACAAGTGAACTTTCAAGCAAGACTTCATCAGTAGAAATCAACTATTCCTTCAAATATTTGATCTTTGTCAGAAAATTTTCCATGGAATCTCCTTCATTCATGTGCTCAATCTCTAACTCTTTTTCAAGGTAAGCAACACGAGCCTCATTCCTTGTGTGGTATAAAGTGCTAAGTGTATCCCAAGCATCCTTAGTTGTTTTGCAAGAGCGAATGTGAGGAATAATGGCAGGTTTGACAGACAAGGCTATCAATGCATGTGCCTAAGCATCTCTGCCATCCCAACAAATTTTCTCTATAGTAGGTGTAGTAGGAACTGCAACACAAACAGGAACATGAAGAATATCATCATCTTCAATGCCATCTACATCACCTTTAGCAACTATGTTTGTAGGTGTAATAGGACATTTTTCAACACCCTGCACAATATTCCACAATCCTTTTGCAACCAACACAAGGCACGTCATATGAGCACATAATGGGTGATTGGTATCGTCCAAATTATCCTCAACAACCAACATACAGAATACATCAGTGCTTTCAGCCATGGCCACTGAGTTTGCCTATAGAAACACTGTGATAGTGAGTTCGGAGGCCACAACGAGCTCAGATCGCGATTTCGGCACACATAGCTAGTTTTAACTCCTAATCACCTTGAGTATGCTGACCAAATTTTGTGCGATTCTGAGACTATGATCGGAGGGGTGTCGATGACACCCTAGATGAAGCATCAGCCTGCTCTGATACCAATTGTTGGAGTTTGAGGTCTGCGGAAGCACGTGAACAACATGAGGAAGAAGAAACTTGGAGCACAACATAAAATACTGAATGTATTACCACTAGAATGTACAAAGATAAGTGACCCATTAGGATTATAGGCATATATACAAGCTGGGGGAAAGAACCTCCTAAGAGGGAAAAAAGTGCCCGAGTGGTCCTAGTGTGTTCACACACATCACTACCTAAATATATCAACATTCTTAATCCTTTTCACATATAAAGTATTTCACAATGTGAATTTGATCAATAGTGATAATAAGGACTATTTTTACAACTCCCATGATAGGATAAGAGGAGTTGTTTGCACATTTGCAAATATTCAGATTAGGGGTTGAATCAAATGAGGTGATAGATAATATTTTTCATTGCACCACTCTCAAATTACAAAAAATTTTATTCCATAGCAGACATACAATACTCATGATATGCTGAATCATAACTACATCATGTAGTAAATGCGAGTTCATTATGCAAAAGGCAAGCAAAATCAATTTTAAAGTAGAAGTATTTCTTTCCTTTTTCGTTTATCCCTCATACACAACAACTTTAGGATAATTATTTAAGAATCATCATTGGACTTAGATCTACAACAAGCATAATGGAGTCGTTTTGATTGGATTCGTCCTCCTATAATGGAGTCGTTTTGATTGGTTTTTTCAAGTATTTGACCTTTGAAATAAAGTTATCCATGTAATCACCTTCATTTATATGTTAACTCTCTAATTATTTTCAAAGGTAAGAAACAAAAGACTCATTTATTGCTTGATAGAATATGGAAAGAGATTCCCATTGCATTCTTAGCTATTGTTCATGATCAAATATGCGGGATAACGGCATGCATTAGAGACAATGAATTAGTCAATACACATGTGTATCTCTACCATAACATCAAATATCAGAGTACATATTAGAGTCAAAATAGGAGGTATAAGAGGATTCAAAATAGGAACAACACCAAAACTAGAATGTTAATCATCCTTGACACCACCTACATCAGTTACGTTAGAGAATTTCTAGCTTTAAGAACATATATTCAAGAATCACTTTTCAACCAATACATGGTGAATCATGTATGCCCGCAATGGGTAGTTGGAAACATCCAACTTATCCTCAATAACCAACATAAACAATACAAATCTTCTCTCAATCATGATCATTAATTGAACCTTGATATGGAAAGAAATTTATTTTCATACTAAACTTTTAGGTGCTTGTATGCTTGAGCATAAAACAAATTAATAATTGGTACCAATGAAAAACATTATGTGTGCAATCTCTACAACAATGAGTTCTAAGGTTTGCATTCAAGATTTCTTTCATATACATATTCTTTCAAACTCTTTCAATTTTTATAGACGTATTCAAGATTCTTGTAGTATGTGTTGCCTTGAAAATGCAAAACAAGGTTTATAATAATCCAAGAAAATGAGAGAATCATTACAACCTAGTTTGATACTATTTTTTGGAGTTTTAGTATTGGGAAGACATAGCAAGAGGAAGAAGTAGCAACTTGGGATAATAATACACAATGTATTACTAAATGTGGAATGCACAAATATTTTGAGCCAGAATATTGGGTCAAACACATGTTGAAAAACAAAAATCCTCTTAATGAAGGAAACAGGTTTCTTGTTGATCCTAAGGTGTGTTCACATACATCATTAACAAATTATACTAGTAGTCCTAACAGAATTAAGTATAAGAGAAGGTTTGATAAAGGGGAAACACCATGGAAAGGTTAAATCATGATGGAACCTAAACATGAAAAAAATTAACCATGAAGAGGTTTAGGTTACGAGCAAACAATTTCATGAATCCCAAAGATATATTAACCAAATATCATGAAAAGAAAGGTAGTTTGATAGATTTCGTTTTATATAATAAAGGGTTGATAAGAGGTTGTAAGGTCCTTATGAAACATAATTAGATAGTCATCAACATGAGTAAAATAGACATAAAAATGAAATAATATGAAGAATCATCAAACTTGCATAATAAAAAATGTGTACTTACTATTATGGAGAAGTTTTGGCTAATTGTAAAGTTGTGAAGTTTTATCTTTGATGATTTTATTGGTATTTTCTCCTTTTAAATGTTGTGCTTATGCTCTCTTTTGGTTTTTTCCTCTTCTCTTAATTTTTTTCCTATTATTAGTTCAAGATCAATGTAATCAATCAATGCCAATAGATCAACAATAAATACTAGTTCTATGTATTTTTCATGGCACCTATTTCTAGTCTTAGCTATTATATTAGTTATACAACACTCAAAGATCAAGGTATGGTGGATATTTTTACCTACCTTTGATTTACTAGATGATGCATAATCTTATGAAGAATGTCTTTAAGGAAAGCTTCATAAGATTCCATTCAAGAAGCATTGATTCATCACTACCACAAGGAAGTTGTAGATCATGCATTCAGATGTTAATGGACCCATGAGAACAGATTCTAAACAATGATATAGTTCTTTTGTCACATTTATTGATGATTATTCTTAATATTCTTGGGTTTTTGTATTAAAAGCAAAGTCAAAAGTTATTGCTACTTTTAATAAAATTTTTGTACGATCAAAAATCAAAGTCAAGCTAAAGTTTGGATTTCAAGAAGTGATAGAGGAGGAGAGTATATGTCAAATGACTTTAGGTCATTTCTTGAAGAAGCCCGTATATCTCAAAAACATTATGTGTGCAATCTCTACAACAATAAGTTCTAAGGTTTGTATTCAAGATTTCTTTCATTAACAAATTCTTTCATATGTAGTTTAATTTTCATAGACGTATTCAAGATTTTTGTAGTATGTGTTGCCTTGAAAATGCAAAACAAGGTTCGTAATGATCCATGAAAATGAGAAAGTCGTTAGAAAATGCATCTTGAGAAGCATTAACCTAGTTTGATACTAGTTTTTTGAGTTGGAATATTGGGAACACATAGCATGAGGAAGAAGTAGCAGCTTGGGATCATAATACACACTGTGTTACTAAATGTGGAGTGTACAAAGATTTTGAGCCAGATTCTATGCTCAAATACAATTTGGAAAAAAGAAATCCTCTTGATGAAGGAAAAAGGTTTCTTGTTGATCCTCAGGTGTGTTACTTATGGCCATTTTAACCATAAAATAAGGTTCGATAAAGAGGAAACATAACCATGGAAAGGTTGAATCATGGTGAAAGCTAAATAAAAAAAAACCATGAAGAGCTTTAGGCTACGAGCAAACAATTTGGTGAATCCCAAATATATATTAATCAAATATCATGAAAGATAGGTAGTTTGACAAATTTCTTTTTATATGAAGTATGTCATGCAAACATAATTAAATAAGCATCAACATGAGGAAAATAGACATCAAAATGAAATAATGTGAAGAATCATCAAACTTGCATAATCAAAATGTGTATTTACTATTATCGAGAAGTTTTGGCTAATTGTAAAGTTATGAAGTGTTATATTTGAGGAAATTATTGGTATTTTCTCCTTTTAAATGCTTTGTTTATGCCATCTTTAAGATAATTATTTAGGAATTCATCATTAGACTTAAATTACTTGCAAGAATTGTGAAAAATTTATAGATTTCTTCTTACTAGAGGAAAATCCAACATGATCGTTGCCCTTTTGACATGCAAAATAAGCTTGATCTACAACAAGCATAATGGAGTTGTTTTGATTGGATTCATCCTCCTAAAAAAACAAAAAATATCTCTTAAACTGGCATATGATTTAAATTGTCTTTCATCATCAAGAAAAGAGCACACGAAAAACTATGATAATAATTACATAGCGCATTAAGAATACTTTACATAGTTGAATTGTCCAAAAAAAATCATCTACAACAATCATTGTTTTTTTTACCTTTGTTATAAATTTATTCATGGAATCACCTTCATTTGTATGTTAACTCTCTAATTATTTTCAAAGGTGAGAAACATAGGACTCATTTATTGCATAATATTGTGGAAACAAGCATAAGAATGTGGAAAGAGATTCCCATTGCATTCTTAGCTATTGTTCATGATCAAATATGAAGGATAATGGCATGCATTAGAGACAATCAATAAGTGAATATACATGTGTATCTCTACCATAACATCAAAGATTCTAAGTATTGATTTGTGCGCTATTGGAGAGTCAAAATAGGAGGTATAAGAAGACTAAAAATAGAAGCAACACCAAAATTAGAATGTTAATCATCCTTGACTTAGGTCGAAGAATTTGCAGCTTCCAGAACATGTATTTCAATGCTCTACACAATATTGAGGAATCACTTCTCAACCAATACATGGTGAATCATGTATGCTTACAGTGGGTAGTTGGAAACATCCAACTTATCCTCAATAACCAACATACAAAATACATATTTTCTCTCAATCATGATCATTAATTGAACCTTGATATCAAAAAAAGATTTATTTTCATACTATATTTTTAGCTGCTTGTATGTGTGAGCATAAACCAAATCAATAATTGTCACTAATGAAAAACATTGTGTGCAATCTCTACAACAATAACTTCTAAGGTTTTTATTCAAGATTTCTTTCATAAACATATTCTTTCAATTTCCTTCAATTTTCATAGACGTATTCAATATTTTTGTAGTATAAGTTTCCTTGAAAATGCAAAACAAGGTTTGTAACGATCCAAGAAAATGAGAGAGTCCATCAATCTAGATGACAACTAAAATGTTAAACTATACACCAAGTGAGAAACTTTCAATGGTACGACGTTTCCAAATTATGTAGTTTAAGATATTTTCCTAATGTTGAAAAATCAGCCTAAGTAATCACTAAACACCTATAATTTGAATTTATTGACAAGACTTGGTTACCCCAATACCAAATTTATACATAAATGAAATTCCTCAATTTTACACACACATACACACACACACACACACACACACATATATATATATATATATATATATATATATATATATATATATATATATATATATATATATATATATATATATATATATATATATATATATATATATATATATATGTGTGTGTGTGTGTGTGTGTGTGTGTGTGTGTATATATATATATATATATATATATATATATATATAGAGAGAGAGAGAGAGATAGATGGATAGATAGATAGATAGATAGATAGATAGATAGATAGATAGATAGATAGATAGATAGACAGATAGACAAATAGACACATAGACAAATAGACAAATAGATAGATAGACAGACAGACAGACAGACAGACAGATAGATAGATAGATAGATAGATAGATAGATAGATAGATAGATAGATAGATAGATAGATAGATAGATAGATAGATAGATAGATAGATTGATAGATTGATAGATAGATAGATAGATAGATAGATGGATATATATATATATATATATATATATATATATATATATATATATATATATATATATATATATATATATATATATATATAGAAATAGAGTTACATAAATCCTTACATACATAGGCATACATAAAAATAGATAGATAGATAGATTGATAGATGGATAGATAGATAGATAGATAGATAGATATATCATAGTTTTTTTTGTATTTGCATCTTATCGGAGTAATTGTGTGGAAATGGCATCATCATTCGTGACATGTCAAGCAAAAGTTCGAGTTATTACTATCAAAATAGTTCCTAATGTTTTTGTTTATTCTTTTTCAATTGTGTTAGATTAGATAAAAAAGTGGAAAAAGAAAGTTTTGTCCTACCTATTTTTTTTTATTTGCCTTTCAGTAATCTTTATTCTATATCTTTGAGGTACGTTTTCTAGGAGTTAAAGTTTGTTTTGATTAAAAGAGAAAAATTGAACATTTTGTTTTATTTATTTTTTTATTATTAACTATTACAAGACTTCCAAGGCTAACAAAACTATTCTGGCAAAATTGTATTCTCTTAATTCTTGTGCAACTGGACCAAAAATTCTAGTTCCTTTGGGATTTCCTTCTTGGTTAACAATGAGAGCTGCATTATCATCAAATCCGAGGAACATCCCGTTGGGTTGTTTGGTGCCTTTTCTGGTGCACGCTGCCACTGCCCTAACCACTTCCGATCTTTTTAAAAACATATTGGGTATAGCGTCTTTTACCACAACAATGATGATGTTGTCTGTAGCTGTGTATTTTTGATTGCTAGTTCCTAATATTCGAATGCACATCAATTTGCGGGATCTGCCATTGTGTGCTACATCTAAATAAGTTTGAATTTGGACCATTTGTTTTGTTGCTTCGTATTGATAGTAGATAGTTTAGTAGTAGTAGCTATATATGTACATATATACATATATAACTAACTATATATAGTTATATATACGTAAAAGTTCAACAAAAGATCGCAAAAAGTAGATGCAAAGAAAAAAGACAATTAAATTAATAATAATCAGAAAACGTTAGTGAAACCAAAGTTAACACTTTAAATTCAGATAAGTACGTTTTAACTATTATTGATAATTGAATTAATATAGCAAAAAAAGTTATTCATGTTTTGGTCAAATTATCTGTAAAAAAAAATGAGATTTCTATTTTGACAAAAAAATTCCTTCAAAAGAAACAAAAGTTTCACACTTTGATTTCTAGATGCATAAAATATTTAGGAAATAAAGTAGAGTTTTTGGTATTTTATTTTGAATTCAATGGAAAGTTGTCTAAATGATGATTAATTTCTTGTTTTACTAAAAAATCACAACTTATTTTTTGAATTAGACCTTACCAATCGAGTAAGTATAGGCATCTTGTGGGTAGCCAGTGTCATAGCAGACTCGGCTACCCACAAGATACCCAATATTCTGAAGATCATTTACCTGATCTCATACATGTTTCGGCCGATCGCATAGTGATTGGTTTATCAGGAAAGATGCATATCCACAGTTTTTCGCCTCAACAGGCACACCATGTTATTGCTCTTCTTCCTACCTCTATTTGTCTAGCTGTAATCCAAGCAAGTTCAAGTGCATGAAGACCAAAGTTTCCAAATGAAATTGTGTTTCCATGATTTAAAATTCCTTTCAATCTTCCTCTAGGTTGTTTACAGTATTTAGTTCGTCTGGGGTTGCAATTGATTATGAAAAAATTTATTCATCTTTGCTACAGAACCGAACATGGAAATTTCTTCCCAATCGGCTCCTAGAGAGCCAATATTAAATAAAAAACTCATCGCAAATTAATTCGAAAAAAAATAGAGGATTTGATTTTATTCAATACTAACTTTAGGGGTGAGAATGAGCTTTTAATTTCAATTTTCTTTTTTGAGCAAAAATGTATGAGCTTCTCTCAGCATCCCACTTTTCAGATCTTGTTATGCAATATGAAATTAGATGTGAAAATTTTCTCGTTGGTTCAGTCTTTTTGAATAACCGCTTAGGTCCTTCCCTTTAGAAATGGAGTTGAAAATTTTCTTTTTTACTTTCATTTCATTGAATCAATCTTCTTAGTGTTAATTGATATAAAACTTCCATCTCTTAAATGTTTTAGAATTATGCTGCATAACGTAACTGAGAGTTAAATATTTTTACATACGACCAAGTGTGAAAAAAATAATTTGAATTATGTTGGTTCCTTCGAATTCTACTAATATACATAATAATATTTTCAGCTTTTCTACAGAATTTAATTTCGTGAATGAAAATTTGTAATACAAAAAATTAATGTTTTTTGTGCTCTGTATCTGAAACTCAGTAGTTGAGTACTAAATAACAGAGGAAGGATTTAACCGTCAATTAGTAGGCTTTTTTTTTTCTAAAAATATTTCTTGAATCAAACGAGTCCCTCACTAAGCATAACAGAGATATTATAATTTTTGAGTAATAAGAAAAAACATTGAAACTCAAATAGGATGAAACACTAATTTTTGGTTCACCATATGGTTGAGTAACACTAATTAAGCTCACTCAGAGATTTTCTTTTGAGGCCTAATCTTTTTCCTACATCAATTTTCATTTGACTAATCCCCAAACTATGTTCTTCAATTAGCAAATCAGGAAATCCAATATGTATATTCAAGATGTTTTTCCATCATAATTGGAAACATTCTTCACACTTTTTTGAATATATCTTTCAACAAAATCACATATTTCTCTGTCCCACTCAAGAAATTGTGGATAATTTTTGTTTTGTGCAAACCAATAAGAATAATGCTTCTAGCTTACACTAAGTCGAAAATCAGGTGGATGAATATTTCGTCCTATATCTCTATTTGTCCGACTCGGTATTAATTTATAGTGTTTAGCTTTTTTTGTTCTTCAAATTATCTTGACTAATAATTATCACTCACTATGTGTGATATGCAATTACAGTTTATTTTTTTCTTGAACTTAATTTAATTGAATAGTTACCTCACATATAGGTTTCACATATAGGTTTCTTTACTGGGTAATTGCAGCCTTGAGCTCGTGGACGAAACCTATGCAAATACATAGAATTATTTGTCAAAGCTTCACTAATAAACAAATTGGAATTATTCAACTCAAGATTAGTACTTGCATTTGCAACTTATTTAACCTAAGATTAGTACTTGCATTTGTAGCCGCTGAAATAACTAGCTTGGATCCAAGGTAACTTGCTTGATAGGGCATGAATTCTAGTAATACAAGTGATTCTTCATATGAAGTGTTTCGTATTCGAATGATAATGCATCGCATTTTGCTTACCGAGACACGAATATCTTTTCCCAAAGCTTGGGTTTTGATCTACATTTTTTTTCATAAATATGATTTCCTAATTATCAACAAACTCCTTTATCATTTTTGACATGTCCCAAAAAGTTTTGGGTAGGTACAAATTCCCCTAGTTTGTGACCCACCATACGGTCTGTAACATAAATAGGTAAGTAGTTCCTTCAATTATGAACTACAATGGCATGACCAATCATAATGGGGACTATTGTCAAAGCACGAGACCAATTTGTAACCAATTTTCTTTCTTTTCGACAAAGTATTAGGGGATTTTTGAGTTTCTTTCCATGATTTTTTTTCCAAGTGTGGCATGCCCCCATGGGGTTGAGGGTCTTTTCTGTTGGATAAACAATCACTAATTGGACATTGTTGGCAGTAGTCAGGGCATTTCAAGACAAGGGAGCCGACATAAGGAATCAGAGCAAAGAGAAGGGCCAAGTAGGCAAAGCAATCAATGGAGATCCGACAAATTGTTCATATCATTTTTCATGAAGCAATATTTCCCAAATAGTGATCTTAGTCACTTCACTCCATTGTAAATACCATTTTTTATTATTTCTACTGCATTTTGTTCACGCCAAGGAGTCCTCGAACTTGAGGAGTATTATTTATGTACCAATTTTCATAATTTTCAGAGCTCGTTTGAGCCTCCAAAATAGTCTTAGAACCTAATTTTTTACTAGGCCAGACATTAGGTCTAGATAGGACCAAAGCTAGTAAAAAACTATAAAAAGAGCTAGAGAGCTCATTTTTGAGGTTATCTTGTTGTAGATTTGAACTTGTATGAGAACTCTTTTGCAATAGAAGTTACTCCATTGTCTCTCTCTTTGTTCTTGCCTTGTGTGCACGTGTGTGTGTATGTGTGTGCATGTTCGTGTGCTTCTCACTCTCACACTTGTGCCATCACTTGTTCGAGGTCTTCATACCATCCTTAT
The DNA here is from genome assembly GCA_020310875.1 of Ceratopteris richardii. Taxonomy (NCBI): domain Eukaryota; kingdom Viridiplantae; phylum Streptophyta; class Polypodiopsida; order Polypodiales; family Pteridaceae; genus Ceratopteris; species Ceratopteris richardii. The sequence goes on from CM035424.1 coordinate 119,808,030, forward strand.
GTCTTCCCGGATTTACATTAAAGGAGGTGCTACTCATCACTGAGCTACACCAAATTTTGGGGCCATTGTCGGGGAGAGAGCTTCGAGGACGAGCGTGTGATGGTAAGACGTAGAGTTGTGACATTGGAGTCATAGGTATTTTCTTCACTTTTATCTATTTCCTTTTATTTCCTTTACTATCATCATCACCATCATCATCCTCACCATCTCCCACCTCCATCACCACCTTCGGGAAATTTTTAGTTTTTTGGTCATATCACCTTCCCCCTTCCATTCCCCTCATTTCACTTGTGAGAGAGAGCGAGAGAGCGATTTGTGTGTGCTGTTTTTGCATGTTTCTTGAGTATGGCTGTATCATCATCTCCAGTAGGTCGCGTAGGTATAGAAAAGTTGTGCACAGTCTTTGGGGCATTGATCTCTATCAATCGTGATTGACAGAAATTTTGATCTTTTGGTAAAACAAAGTGCACCACCATAACATACATGATGAGCACATTCTAAATCACTAATCATAGTAAAAAAATTCTTTAATTATCTACCAATCACGATCGATACTCTTGATCACGATCGACACCCACGATGGACACCTCTGTCAATCGCGACCGACACCATCGATCACGATTGACAGCCACGATCGATAAAGATGACCGACAGACCCTGTCAATCGCAATTGACACTGTCGATCGCAATCGACAACCACGACCGACACATTTGTCAGTCGCAATTGACACCGTCGATCGCGACCGACTGAAATTTCACAATTGACACTAAAATTCGTGTGCCTACGTGTCCATCATGATGGACACAACCCCAATTGACTCAAAATTGCACCGGAATTTGTGGAAAAAGTGTCGATCGCAATTGACACCAGCAATCGCGACTAACAGACCCCACGACCAACTCTATCGATCGTGATTGACACCATTAATCATGATTGATGTGTCGATCGCGACTTATGGGCCCCGACGGACACCTCTGTCAATCGCGATTGAGAGACCTGTCGATCACGATTGACAGCCATATTCAATAAATTTTTTGGGATTTTTTATTCCAAATTTTGGGGTAATTTTGGGCATACCTATCAAGTAATTAGTGCTTTGTGAGGCTTCTACACTAGTAATTTGAGAAAAAAAATCATGTGGGCCTGTTAGCCTGTTTCGATCTTGTTTCTACGATAGAACCCTGAACAGTCATAACTTCTCTATACAAAATCCGTTCGGAGTGATCTTAGGCTCATTGGAAAGCTCGTTTCAATACCTCGGGGTAAGAAAATTAAGGGATCTCTAGGAATGTTTTCCATAAAGACAAAGGGCAATTTGGTCTGAATTACATGAATGAAAGTGGTTTGTTATGTCATTTGAATTTAAGTCTTGAGCTAACTTTGGGACTTTTACAGGTCCATTGAGAGCACCGAAGGGCGTCTAGAGCACTAACATATTGCAAGCTTGAGAACGGGGTTCTTGAGCACCAAGGAGCAAGGGATAACCAAGTGAGGTTGGATCATTCTCAACTCCTTTTGTCAATTTCTAGCTTAGGCTAAGAACACATAGCATTGAAAGTAAGCTAGGGCGACGATAGGCACGAGACAAGTTGAAGACTATCTAAGTAATTAAGTTCAAGTCAAGAGATAATCTCTATATGTGACAATAACCTTAAAGGAAAAGAACTGATTTTATTGCGATCAACTCCAAGTGTGGAAATTCACTCAAGTATTCCTCACGATGCAAATAAGACAAGATCATAAACACGATAACAAAATAAAAAGAATCCAGTGATTGATAAGAAAGAATCAGCAACGAGGTTGTACTTTGGGTAAAAATTAGGATTGCTCACTCAGGCATATGAACCTTAGATCAGGACGACACCTAGGGAGAGACAGACAAAGCCTTAGGTCCTCAGAGGCAAGTGTCACTCACAGTGCTAGATCTTGGGCCCAACAGTTGAGTGCTTATCCGCACTACCCTAACTCTGAAACTAGCGAATCAGAGATGTCTCACGTAATGGAGCAAATCACAGGAAGTTCGGGTGTGGCCTACTTACAAAAGGTCAAAAGCCCATACAAGACACAATTGGAATACCTTAGGACTAACTGATTAGGTGCTTGCATCTATGAGGAGGGTCTGAGAAGATCCATGGGCCAGATCAAAAACTCAGATCAACCCATTGGACTTGAACATCCAATAGTCAAGTTTGAAAATGGTGCATACCTAGACAAAGAAGGAACCCTGTATGTAGTCTCCAATCACCCATATAGGACAGAAGAATTTGGTAATGTGATCCCAGAAACGGACTTAGGTGACATAGAGCAAGGGAACATAGGAGGAGAGCCTAGAACTCCCCTTGGCAAATCAGTCTTGACTAGAATCATCACTCTAGAGTGGGTGCCCCAGGACAATAAGAGCATAGATCTGCTCTGAACCGAGAGACTGATGAAGCCTTTTGGAGGTATAAGCCTGATTAGCCAAATGAGGTAGGAACACTCACGATCTATGAGTCTAAAGATCCTAATAGTCCAGACAAAGTGACCTACCTAGACAACACTTTAGAAAGAATCTTTGTGGTCACAGAGCATGGTAGGCATGCCGAGACAGGAATAGAAATAGACCTGAGGTAAGCTTTGCTAACCCAATAGGAAGAGAATCAACACGAACGGAGACTGATAGAGTGGAAACTGAAAGACCTAGAGACCCAAGAAACCAAAGAAATGCTGATGATTTTCCCTTGCCAAGGCCTAGAGAACACACTAGGACCTTGAGGCCAACCCAGCTGGTTAAGTCCATGAAGAATTACTTCGATGGCACTGGAGACCCATACGATCATGTGGCCGAGTTTAGGCAAGTCTTGAGAGCTGAACAAGTTGAGGACCTATGCACACAGTACAATGCTTTCGGTCTAACCCTTAGGAACATAGCCCTTACATGGTTTCAACCACTACATGAGCAACAGTTCAAGAACATAGACCAACTTCTAGAGGCCTTCATTACAAAATTTTCTAAGATTGGCATACAACACAATACTTCCTCACTGATTCATAGCTTCAAGCAGACACCTCAAGAGACAGTTAGACTTGCAAGAAGAAGATTTAGGCAATACCTAGAGAAATGTCCTATTCCTGAGTTACCCACTCCAGCCAAACAAGTGGCTTTATTCTTGGATGGATTGTTGAGTACCAAATTGAGATCCTATGTGTACTTGAAGGACCCTAGAACCATACAAGAGTGTGTACGCATGTGCATCGACATTGAGGATAACCTAGGGGAGGAATTAGAGCTTTCAAAAATCTACAAAGATTCAGATAGCTCTACTAGCCTTAATTCAAGTCGGTCCACATCTATTGAGGAGCTTGCAGAGAAGGTAGCTTAGAAGTTAGGAGTCTCAAGTAAACAAATACCAAGGTTTGCACCAGTGAAAAGATGCTATACTTGTGGAGGTGACCATATGGTTAATGTATGTCCCATTATGGCTCAACCCCAAGTGAACCCTAATAGTCAATACTGCACCATAGAATGGAGATACACTAATCACACCGCGCAAGAGTGCCCATACAATAAGCAAGCAGTGAGGCAAACGTATCCACAACGATACCCTCAACAAGGAAGATACCAGAACCAGTACCCATCACAGCAGTTTGTCAGGCCTTAGCAACCCTACCAACCACAATATCAGGCCTAGCAAAGGCCTCAGCCGGTATTAGCTCAGCAACCTCCAACCCTAGCCAATGTGATTCTAGTGAAGTACGCAACTGCAGAAGAGAATCTGAATAGAGCCATAGTGCGAGTAACACCATTGCTTTCAGAAAGTGACCCTAGTGATCATAGTTTTGACTCTACTCACATTGATAGTCCACAAGCTTACTACATGCAGTCACTTGAGCATAATGAGTCAGATTATTATGAAGACCCGAGTGAACCTAGTTGGGAGCCAAAGTATGCAAATGTCATGTACGCAAACCCCAACGCTAGACCTCAACCTAGGCAGTGAAGACCTACATTTCCTAGAGGACCATGCTACCGATGTGAGGGAGATCACCTCATTCGTGATTGCCCTATGCCTGCACCTACACAACCCAAGCAGTAACAATTTAGGGTTTTTGTCCCGATTGTGGGAAAGAGCATCTCATGTGAGATTGTCCTAAGAACCCCAAAAATATGCCAACCATCACTCCTATCAACGTCATTGGGTTAGTAGTAGACTCTATAGGAAGTGTAACTTCCACTGTCCCAGTGCAAGTGGTCATTAGAGCCCAAGCTTTGCAGCAAAACCAAGGTTTAAGATAGGAAAAGATTTTTGAAGTTAGTGAAACTAAGAGCATAACCAAGAAGAGGACCAGAGCTTGGAAGGATAGTCAAGAGAGAATGAAAAGGCAATGGGCAAAGAAAATGATTAAACTCAAGGAAAGTCTAAGAGAAACAAAAGCCAAGATAATTGAACTCACATCTCAAACTCACTCTCACACTACTCCACCACCACCATTCCCATCTCCCTCCAATCCACCACCCTCTAACCCACCTCCTACAATCCCACCACCCCCAAGAGTAGGATTACTCTTAGCAGATCCCACTCCCGAGGACCTAGACATGATGCTTAAGGCATATCTAAGAGTAGCAAGAAAGGAAGTGTACAGCTTCCTTTATGGGTTTTTTGGCTACAATCAGGTAGTCATTGCTCTAGAAGATCAACATAAGACGGATTTTGCCACAGAGTGGGGAATATTTGCCTTTCGAGGGATCTCATTTGCTCTTACCAATGTGCCAACCACATTTCAGAGGCTGATGTGTCATGTAGTTAAAGAATTCCTGAGAAATAATTTAGAAGTCTATGTTGATGATCTCTGTGCTCATTCCAACACTAGACAGGCACATATACCTGAACTCAGGCAAATCTTTGACAAATGTAGAGAATAGTAAGTTTGCCTGAACCCAGAAAAGTGTGTTTTCATGGTCAGGCAAGGCAAGATTCTAGGACAGATAGTGTTAAAGAATGGCATATCCACTGATGAAGAGAAAGTGAGAACTATCACATAATTACCTAGGCCAAAGAATGTCAAGGAAGTGCAAGCTTTCATGGGGCATTGTGGCTATTATCGCTGATTCATTCATATGTATGCGATCATTGAAGAGACTCTGTACTTCCTTTTGACTAACTTTGAATGGACAGAAGAATGTGAACTCTTTCAATGAGCTTAAACCGCGATTGTGTTCAGCACCAATCTTGACTACACCAGATTGGAACAAACCCTTTCATGTTCATGTGGATGCATCCAATTATGCTATTGGGTGTGTACTGGCACAACCTACAGGCAAAGGTAATATGGATCTTCCAATTGCCTACGCTAGTAGGCAGTTGAATGCGGCTGAACGGAACTATACCACCACCGAACGAGAAGGATTAGGCATGGTATATGTTGTGAAAAAGTTTAGACATTATTTGCTTGCAAATAAGTTTAAATTTTTTATTGATCATCAAGCTCTATTGTACTTGGGAAACAAGCCATGCAATACAGGTAGATTAGTAAGATGGTTTCTCTTACTAATGGAATATGACTTTGCAGTAGTGGTGCGAAAAGGAAGGACTCACTTGAGAGCAGATCATCTCTCAAGGTTCACATCTAGAGAGGCCCCACAAAGAGTATCAGATGATCTTCCTGATGCCTACTTGTTCAATTTGGAAGTTGTACCGTAGTGGGCCAAGGCACTAGTGCCAGTATTGACCTATGGACCAAAACACCCAGCAATGAACAATCAAGATAGGGAGGTAGTAAGGGTCCCGAAGTACCATATCACGACAGGAAGTATGTACAAGCATACAGATCAAGGAGTATTAGCTTGTTGTGTAGAAGAGGATGAGTATGCTAAATGGTTGCAATTAGCACTTGTGGGTGCATTAGAGCAACACTATTCAAAGCAAAGAACTCTACAGACACCAAGGAGACTCGGAGTGCACTGACCGACTATGGAAGCAGATGTTCATAAGTTGTGTAAGGAATGCCCAGTCTATTGTGTTAGACCACCTGTGGAGCACGCTACATTGTACTAAGTATCTCTAATACCAGATTGGAGCGAACCATTGGCAGCCTTCCTGCGGACGAAAACATTCCGTCAAGTTATGACCTTGGCTAGGTAGAGAAGCTTAGAACAAGAAGCTTTAGACTATAATCTCATTGGTGATAATCTATACAAGCGTGGAAAAGAGGGATATCTGAGACTATGTGTTCATGAGAGCAAATATCTTAAGATCTTGGAAACTGCTCACCAAGGTGTAGCAGGAGGACACTTTGGACCAGACTGTGTGATTAAGGCAATCCTATTTGCAGGCTTGTGGCGGCCAACCCTTCACATGGATGCACATACCTATGTGAAGCGGTGTGATGTTTGTCAGCAAACTCATTATCCTATACACAAAGATGAGATGCCACTGAGACCTATGATGGGTGGACGTGCATTCTCTAAGTGGGGAATAGACTTTGTAGGATCTATTAATCCCCCAGCTAAGGGTTCCCATGCTGAATACATTATTGTGGCCACCGACTATCTAACCAAATGGGTAGAAGTAAAAGCTACAACAAAGAATGACACCCAGACGACAGCTAAGTTCTTATTCGAGAATGTGTTCACCAGATACGGATTGCCAATAGAGTTAGTAAGTGATACGGGCACGCACTTCTTGAATGAAGTCATTGAAAATCTTCTCCAAGAGTTCTTGGTAGTACACAAGAAGTCTACCCCTTATCATCCACAAGCTAATGGTCAAGCCGAAAGCACCAATAAAATTCTATGCAATGTGCTGACCAAATTAGTGAATAATAAATGCTCTGATTGGGACAAACAGCTACACCATGATGTTTGGGCATACCGAGTTGCCTATAAAACGGTACTCCAAGCCACACCCTTTCAGATGGTGTTTGGCTAAAATGTGGTGCTACCATTGGACTTCTTGATACCTACATTGAAAGTAGCAAAAGAGCATGAGTGGACAGGTCATGAACTCTCTTCGAGGATCTTTGATCTTGAACGGCTAGGTGAAACGAGACTGAGAGCTGCCGCAGGGATATATGCAACCAAGAAAAGATAGAAAGCATACTTCGATGCCCATGTGAAGGATAAAGGCTTGAAGGCCGGAGACTTAGTTTTAGTGTATACATTGAAACAACATGCAAGAAAACTAGAGAAGCGTGGTTATGGACCAATGATCATAAGTAGGATCTCAACTAGTGGAGCAGTTCAATTAACTACACTAGAAGGTGTTGTTCTCCCTAGTTACATTAGCCGATGCAGAGTCAAACTATATCAATAACCCCTCACTGAGGAAATGCTCAATCAACTTCACACTGCCAAGAAACGTAAGGAAGAAGAAAAACAAATCCGAGAAGAAGCACAAGCAAAAGCATTGGAACACATCTGAAGAATGAAATTGAGAAGACAAGGTAGAGATCAGCCTAGGACAGATGTCTATGTAGCTCCAGGATATCATATGGCTATGTGCAAAGTCTCAAGTGTAAGTTCCCATATAATAATTGACTGATGTCCTTTTGTAACCTTAGAGATAGGACAAGGCATTAGTGCAAGGACTGTAGAGGCCTCGCTTGACTCAAGTGCAGCCACTAGTGCTGTTAAACTTTCTTACTATCAAGAATTGAACTTAAGTGTCAATCCTATAGAAGCATATCTCATAGGATTGGGAGGTGTGGAAACCCCTTGCATGGGCAAGGTGGAACTTCCCCTCTACATCCAAGATATTGTTATGACAGCTAAGGTGCTAGTGTGTCAAGATGAGGACCTCACTGAGCCTCTTGTCTTGGGTCAAGACTAGATCTATGATCACGCAGTCAACCTAGACCTAAATAGTGGACTTCTTCAGGTCTGGGTAAATCAGAATCGCATTATGATCGAATTAGAAAATGAAGCTCTCAAGGAACTAGGAAAGGCACCAACTCCTGGTCCTTCCAGGAGTACACATGAAGAAGAGGATGCTATTCTTGTCCAGAACTATGTGATGCAGAGGGATGATTTTCTCAACAAAGAAGTCAAGGAGACGATGGAACTCCCTTATTTTCCAAAAGTGATAGATTCATAGAAACCAAAGGAGCACCAAATGCAGAAGAAGCAGACAACCTATGCCCGAAGCTAAAAGAAAGTACGAAGCAAGGTGTCTCAGCCACCGAAACAAGTATGGGTACGGAAAGGCGAGCATCCTGTTGCGGTCAAGTCACAACCACTGACCCAATGTCATACTAGTGATCAATGACAGGACACTAATAAGAAGTCTTTCAAAAATTCTTCTACAAAAGTAAAGTCTATCTTGGTACCAAAGAAGTCAATGAAGGCTGACCCTCAATCAAGACAAATTTGGATGCCTAAGGCTTGTTTGCAGGCTCAAATAGCCACACATAAACCACACCGTGTACAACATGATTCACTCACTCTAACAACTGATAACCACTCTTATTCGACACACACAAACACATATCTGTCCATGAGCATGAGCAGAATCACGTGTAAGTGGGTCCCTAAAAAGCCTCATTTCCAAGTAGACATTGTGATAAAGCCCTCTAGAGTCTCCACAAAATCAAAAGAGAAAGCCATCTACTGTGTTTGGCAACCCAAATCTTGTAATAAACCACCTGATCCCATTGTAAAGCCACCTCCGCTTACTAACTGTATCCACATTGAACCCCACCACCCCAATTAGCACATAGGAACCCTACATCTGCTAACCATACTTCACACTCACAACCACACGAGCACTAACTAATCGAATAACCACGTCACAGTTCATCATGTTAATGTTGTAACGGGGAAACAGGATCACTTTGTGTCCATTGCAATGTTAACATTCATTTGTATATTCTCACAAAACTGGAAACCGAATTCCTCAAACATGGCAGAGGTGGCAAGAACAAGCTCCCAAGCAAAAGGAACAGCCACAGGCGTTAAGAGCAATACATGTCATACTGATTCAAAATCCTCCCCAAGGGCACACATCGCCAGTTAGCAAGAACTCCCATTGGTTCAGTGAAGTTGCAGGACCCCTTGGAGAGGGCACCTATTTATGGGAGGCTGAGATAGAGTTTAACGGACGATGTGGTCGGTATCATTTCTTTACACAAGAGTTTGAGAAGCTTCAAAACAGTGAAGGATTGTAACCAATATGGAAAAATTCTGGATTGGATGATTACTTCAAAGCTTAGTTACCAAAGCCAGACTTCCTAAGGTGTTCATACCTAATTAGCACACTTACTCCCAGCAAAGATAAAAAGGGGATGAGCACCTTTGTACTACCTTCTCTTACACAAGGAAATGAACTAAAGCGCTTTAAATTGACCAACAATCTAGTAAGGGAAGCTCTAGAAATGAGAGGTGTGCACATCCCTACGGAAAAGGAAACAATGATCTCGGACAATGAAGAATAGGAACCTAACTAAGCTAAAGGATATGGTGGCTATGACTCCAACTATTGTCGTCCATCTCCAAATGTGCATGCAACACTTCGCATTCCCGGCCCAAGAAAGATTTACGATGCCACCCAAGAAGATTTGGTTTAGTTTATACTTGGCAGACATGCTGAATCTAATAATCAATATGCCACATTTGATCATTGACCAGATACATCTTGCACATCAACATTGGTACAAGAAACAGAAGTGAGTGCTCTATGGATGTTGTGCACTTACTAGAATTGTTTATCGGTGCTTGGCATATGATGTGCCAATTCAAAGGGCACTTCTTTGGACTAGAGTGCAAGAATTTCAATGAAGAATATCAGTCGCAGAGCCTCCATCAAAGAAAATGAGGAGATCAGTTCAGATGCCATGTGCACAAGCTCGAGGTGCTACATTAACACTGGGCATGACTCCGCCACCCCAAAGGCGAGTACAACCCTTCACTATCAGATTACCAAGGCACAGTGCAGAAGGGCATAATACTTGCTTGCATATAGTCTTCATCTCTATTCACCTGCACAATTGATTTTCCTTTCTCACATCTTCTTACCTCTTCTTCAAATTCTTCAGTTGTATGACTTTGATCTGCATACCAACTTTTCTGTTCATCAAATGTAACATCTCTAGAAACAATAAATTGTTTGGTTAAAGGATTCCACAACCTGTAACCCATCTGCTTTTCATCATAACCAATGAACACATATCTTTCTGCCTTTGGTTCAAGTTTATGTCTAAGTTGTGATGGCACATAAGCATATGCAATTGATCCAAACACTCTACAATGATCTAGTGTTGGTTTCTTACCCCACCAAGCTTCATATGGAGTCATTCCATTTAAAGTTGCACATGGTAATCTATTCACAAGATATGTAGTTGTATTTACAGCCTTAGCCCAAAGATAATTTGGACAATTCTTCTCCTTCAGCATAGCTCTAGCAAACTCAACCAAAGTCTTGTTCCTTCTTTCTGCTACACCATTTTTTTGTGGTGTATACCTGCAAGTTATTTCTCTCTTAATACCTGCATTCCAAAGATAATCATTGAACTCTTGGGAGAAGTATTCTCCCCCTCCATCAGACCTCATTCTCTTAAGCTTTTGACCTGTGACTCTCTCTGCATATGCATGAAAATGCTTGAAAGCTCCAAACACTTCTGATCTTTCCTTTAAAACATACAGAGTTATCCATCTTGTAGCATCATTAATGAAAAGAACACAATACCTTGAGCCACTGATAGATCCTTCTTTTGTTGGTCCCCATACATCTGTATGAATGAGATCTAGTAATCCATCATGTTTGAATCCTTTCTTTTGAAATGGTAACCTGTGTGCTTTACCCATTTGACATGCTTCACATTTATAAACCATATGTTGACTCTGTACATTTGGTAATCCTAGTACAAACTGATTTGCAACCATAGCTTTAATTCCTCTTTCATTGAAATGATCTAATCTCTTGTGCCAGAGATCAAGTTTTGTAATCAGTCCTTCACCATGTGTGAGCAAAGCTTGACCAATGTTCCCTTGTACTCTTAAAGTAAAGAGTCTACCTTCTTTCTTACCACAAATAATCTGATTATATCCATTCTTTGGATCTTCAACAAATACTCCTTCATTTGTAAACCTGACTTGAAAGCCTTTTTCAACTATCTGTCCCACACTAATCAAGTTTTTAGGTATTGTGGGAACATACAAAACATTGGTTAGCAAATCTGCTCCACTCTTGCATTTCACTTTTCCAATTGAATGTACACTATGTCTTGTATTATCACCTATTTGAACACTATGACTAGAAATGCCTTTTTCCAATTCTGACATCAGTTCCTGACAAATGATTAGAACATCCAGAGTCAATATAAAATACATTTAGATCTTCTTTATCTGATGTGCTGATTGAATTCATCATCAATGATGTATGAATTTCATTTTGTGTGTCATTTGCATAGTTATAGTAGGTGGTGTTGTAGGATTGATTATGTCCCCAACTTCTTCCTCCACCTCTACCATAGCCTCCTCTTTGACTTTGTCTACCTCTTTGAAAATTACTTTGATATCTTTCACCTCAGCCTCTGTTTTTGTTGTTTTGATTCTGGTTTGATCCTTGTTGATTGTGCCAACATTCATGAGCCAAATGATTACTCAATCCACAGATCCAGCAAGCCTTCTTGTTGTTATTTTGATTACCTCTTCCTCTTCCAAAACCTCTTGGTCTTCCTCTACCAGTGCCTTTACCTCTTGCATAATAAACTTGAGAAGTTGACCCTTCTTCATCCTTTGCTTTACCTTTATCTCCTTTCTTCTTGTTCTTCATGTACATTGCAGAACTTTGTCCTTTATCTCTATCTCCCTTCAAGTCTTGCTCAAATGTGAGCATCAAACCAAGCAATTGGTTCAAATCTGGAACATAATGATCTAATGAAAGTTCTGTTGATAAGACAAAAGGTTTCCACCTTTCATCCCCTCTCAAACATATAATTAATTGAGCAATCAACTTGTGATCCTCAATATCTTCATCTATGGATCCAAGACTATCTGCTAGATCCTTCATCTTAGTGACATAATCACCAATACTTTGAATTGGCTTCTTCTTGAATGTTGTA